>JANHZU010004113.1:166990-181448 GCA_032468055.1 Acrochordus granulatus | reverse complement strand
TGAACTTAGTTTCAACTCCTCCTTCCTAGAAGAGTATATACCAGCTCTCTTACCAGTTCAATTTCAGAATTGAGAAAACCTTTTGGATAAAAGGTGAAACGTCTTCGACTTGAAAAAAATCCAATCCAGATGCCTGTTTTTTAAACTTTTGTTGCAAAACTAAGAAATGATATTTCCTTAGTTTCTGAAATGGATATAACTAGAACGATCAGATCTGAGCTGCAAAAATCTAGGTAGTCATTAAAAGGTAGCCAAAAATTGATATTTTCTATCTTCTATCTTTGGTGTAATGATTAAAGGCACTAGTCCAGAAACCAGGAGCTGTGAGTTTTAATCTTGCTTTACGCATAAAGCCAGTTGGGTGACCTTAGACCAGTCATTCTCTCTCAATCCTTGGAAGAAGGTAATGGAAACCAGTTTTAAATCTTGCCAAGAAAACTCTATAGACTTGTCCGTTTAGTCAGCATACAATATTATGTGTACACATGAAGGAACCCTCCCCGCCACATACACAAAAGATACCACAGTGCAGTCATGTAAGTATAGTGGAAGGAAATGTTCATATGGATATTTTTCCCCCCACCAAAGAAAAGCCTTGTTTAGTACTAGTTATTTTTATTCTCTGAAAACCTCGTGAGACACATCTTTTTTTGTGTGTGAATTCGTCAGCCCCATTCTTTTGTTGATGTGGTTTTGTTCATTCTCTTTATTTATGCATTTGCTAAAATCTATGGAATTCATCTTGCTGGACTCAGTATTGTTTCTGAGGCTTTTGGCAAAAATCAAGTACAGTGGGATATGTTTAATTCAGCTCTGTCCGCTAGAATGCATGAGATCAGGCTATTTGTCCATTTAGTCCAATAACGTTGCAACCAAATTGTCCAAAGTCACAACCTGACAGTCTATTACTATCATTTGATACTCTGTCAGACTCTGATAGAGTCTGTTACTATAATTTGATACTCAGTTAAGACTGACATCTTGCCATATTATCAATTTACTCCTGAGAAATAATACAGCCAGAGGTTCTTGTTTTTATAAAGACTTCCTAATTTGGCCCATTGTAAAATGAGGGAGACTCTTTTGTTTGTAAATGTGGATAGTAAATAGATTGGCTTATACAAAGACTGAAAGAAAAAAAAAGAAATTTTTCTTGCCATAGAAGAAGTGTTCCCAGTTTAGAAAAGTCTAGCCTTATGGGATTTATTTGAAAAGTGGGAAACCAGAAAGAAGGTGAGTGTACATAGCATATTCACATACATCATATGCATATACTGGACATAGCATATTTACGTAGAGCAAACAAATATACACATACAGTTTGACCTCATTTTAATTAAATAACTGCATGAACACCATGTTCCATTCAGCAGTTTTCATCAAATTCTCTCCTTTGATTTGTTTAAATGAAAAGCAAACTCTCTTCCATCAAACTGAATATCCTGTAGGAAAAAAAATGCAGATTTTTTTTCTTGTACTAATTAATAGCACTAGAATTAATATATATTATTTCTTTATGTTCATATGGACACAAAGAAAAAAATGAGGAAGGATTAAATGCAGATTCATTACCTCTTCATGGGTCACTGATACACAAGTATAACATTCAGGTAACGACTGATTATTTTCGACCTTGTGCCTTTCTAAGTCAGGGATGAACCACCAAGGGCATCACAAGCCATTTGCAATTACCAGTCTCTCTTACGCAAAATAATGCTGAACAAAACCATGTGATTTCTTTCTTTTTTTTGCTAGTTTTGCATGTGAAATAAAAAACCCTGCTACATTAAACTTCCAATAAAGCTTAAAGATCCTTTCCCTTAAAGTTCATAAAAACTGGAAAAAACTTTGTCAAGCCATCTCCAGTGATCTCCTCCTGACTATAGATGGTTGTCCACTTCTGATCTAAATGTTTGCCTATACTTTAGCTTTCAACTGCTTGTCTTTAGCACAAAACCTGGTTTGGAATCAAACTGGTTTAAGAACCCTCTTGTTTCAGATGTTGACCCATGGATCCGGTGTAGCTCCATGTTGACGGAATATTTTGCCTGCATTGTGATCTACATGGTCTCAACTGATGCGTTCTTCTGCTTCTTTTCCCCATGCTAGGGAAGCAAGTATCAACAGCGGTCCCTTCTCTGGGCATATCTTTTGAGCACTGTGAAAAACAGGAAGCTGCAGTTTTACTGTTCTTCCTGTCATTTGAGCGAAGAAGGGAAACGTCACAGAACTGTTGCCAATGTCACCCAGTTAAAAAAATAGCCAGCATTGCCTTATTCCGCTACTGAACTTGCAAATAAATAAAGGAACAAACCAAATGTTCAGTCTTTCATGGTAGGCAGACCAGTAGACCACTACAAAATAGCCATTGAACACAGAAAGGGGGAAATGGGAGCGTGCCAATCTAAGCACATATACCAGCCAGATTGGAGTAGAGGCATTTGAATGAGTTGGAATGAAGCACCCCTAAGGGCTATTCCAGATATGTCCAACCTGCAGCCTGAGAGCCCTTGACAGTTAGTAATGCAGCCAACAAGATAATAAAAAATATAAAAAAATAAGAGGTTTGTTATTTACATACATTACATTACATATAACACTAACTATATTATATATTTTATATGTGGCCCAAAGCAATTCCTCTTCACTCAGTGCAGCCCAGGCAAGCTAAAAGGTCGAACACCCATGGACGAGACTATCTTGTTTTTGTCAACAGAGGGGAAAACACTACTTTTAATGCATGGCCAGAAAAATCAGAGGAAAGCTGCTTTCCCAGCAGGCTAGTGGTGGGCTTTGGACAATATAATCCATTCTGGTCACCCAAAATAATAGGTTGGCCTTGTGCTGGAACGAGCAAGAAGTGCAAATTACTTTTGAGCAAAGAAAGTTTGCACAATTTGGGGATTCAACTAGACAACAAGGAATTGACTTGAGAAACAGCACAAGAAAGAAAGAAAGAGCAGGCAATGCATTTTCTTTTATTTCCCTTACTGAAATCAAAAGATACATTACAGCCCCTCTACAAACCTTGATAATAATATATATTATTGCTTTCTTTTTCAGAATGATCAGTATATTTTAGTTGATCTGCATTCACCCCCCTTCCTGTCCTGCGGAAAATTAGACTGACTCAAACCAAGTTTCCCAGGACAGGAACTTTTCATTTCTTATTTACTCACATTGTCATCAAAAATTAATTTTGGCCTTGAAAGACAAATTGGGCGGCAGCTTATAAAGTTAAATGGGAAGAACAAGCAAGCATCTGTTTCTTCTGTATTTTGTCTCCTTGGTGTCTTTCATAGAAATGAATGTGAGTGTTCAAACTTAAAGTAAGATCTTTGGCTAGATAAACAGTTAAAACTGGTTCCCATAGTTACCTCTCACACATAGCTGTGATTGCATTATAATCCCCTAGTAATCAGGTCTAAATGAAAGAAAGATGATAAGGGTGCTATTTTCAGTTTTCAGTCCTGATTTTTATTAGCTCTCAATCAGATCAGGACTGCTTTTTCTTTCATTGCACTGTGTCTATGTTTGCAAAATCATGACTGATGTAAACCGTAAATCTTTATAAAGTGTAAACTTTGCATTTAAAAAAAATATTAAGGTGCTTTAGAGAAGGAAAGCTCTAAAACTTATATTGGCGGGCCCCTCCTCCCCCACAAGATTTTGTTCTGCAACCAGAACAGGGATATATTGTAAGCTGGAAGGAGAATAAAAGTCAGCCACCATTCACCAAAATGTTTGTTGAAATGAAAGTGTGGTATAACCTATGTTTTTCAGGCAAGGCAGTTCAATGGTTTCTTAATTTGTTTTAACATCTTGTTTGGCATCCAAATTAATCTCTCACTGAATTGATGGCAAGGCTATAATTGTGTCCAAAATTAGCACAATTGTTTTTATTTCTTTTTTTATTGTTAAAAAAAATAGATTTCTAGCCCAACCTGAAAAGAGACATATATAGGGTTTGCTTTCCTGTTATTCTCATGACAGCAACTCTGTGATGTAGGTAGGACTGAGAGGTAGATGTGAGCTTAGGTCTCTCTGGTCCTTGTTCAACAATTTAGTCATTATTGTGCACCGGTTTTTAATGTAATGAAAGGATCTAAAGAAATGTTATATTGTGGTAGCATGGAAAGATTCACTACCAGGGATATTCAGCTGTAGAGACTGGAGCATTGGAAGATGCTACAAACAAAACTTTTGGTGAAGTTGCAAAAGCCAACTCAAGCTCTGCTGACATGCATCAAATCTCAGCTGCTTCTGATTCCAGTTTAAAGGAAAAGCAATAAAAAGCTCAGTTCAGCCAAGTTTGTTTTAGTTAGCATTTCATTCCAAGGCATTGATTGGGACTGGTTCTATACCCACTTCCCTAGAAATAAACCCCGCTGTACTTAATCAGGAATAACAACTGAGCAGATGTTATCCCAAAAGCCAGTTTGGTGTAGTGTATAAACCAGGACATTGTGACTCCTAGTCCCATCTTGGACACAAAGACAGCTCCGTGATCTTGGGCTAGTCCCTTTCTCTCCTTTCTGTCCTAGTAAGGAGGCAATGGCAAACCATTTCTGAAAAACATTGATAAGAAAACTGCAGGGATTTGCCCAAGCAGTGTCTGAGAATTGGACATGATTGAACAGAAGAAAAAAAAGATGTTACTGTACACTTTAGGTCTGCATTGCAATCTCTTTCTTATTGAAATCAATAATTCTGTAACATTATTTTTTGCATGGCCATTGCCAAATGGTGGGCCTGTTTAACTTCCTTCACCTATCTCAGCCATCATAGTTATCTGATTCCCACAATGTTGTATAGGAACTTATTACACAGGACTGAGGACAGGGTGGTCACTTTGCCAATCCTACGTACCAACTGTTAAAGGCAAAACAATGTTCCTTTTTACACTTTCACTCTCTTCTCACTTTCCCTACATTTTCCAGCCTTTGCAATTTTAGACAATGACATGCAGCACATGCTAAAGAAACCGCAGTGTACCCCATGAGGAAAGGCAGCGGTGGATGGCCTAGTGCTGCTCACTTTGATTTTTTGCCTAGCCATGCACAAGGAGCACATGGCATGCGAATCAAGATGGCCACCAGCGCAATACATGCAGTAGCATTCATGCAGTAGTGCTGTGATGCGGACATTGTGATGTAGACTAAAAACAACTTGGGATGCTGTGTTGGGCATCACGTGCAGCTTCTGTGTGATCTTCATAGTTAATCTCACACAGCATTTGCTGTGTGAGAAATAATGTAGGTCACCAACAATATTTAGGTCACCTGTTCTTTATTGATACTTAACATCATTCCAAATATACATAAAATACAACTATGTTCAATTACTCCAACGCCTTGGGAAAACATTTTCATTTGTCTTCTCTGAAAAATATAGAGTGTAAACCTGTGTGGTGTGTAAACAGAAAATTAACATTCTCTGGGGAATTATTACAACTATTATGAAGTTAGTCTCGCTACATAATGCAAAGTTAAGCAGCTTTTTAAAAAAAAAACACACTGTAAATTTTCCAAATCTTTTTAAGTACTAACACTCAGGGGAGGTTAATATCAGAGAGACAGCCAAACATCAGTTCATAAAAACTCTCTGAAACAGCAACATTTGGATGAAAAAAATTGAATCTGGTGCCAGATGAAATAATACTCAGAGGTTCCTTTCTTAATATAATTTATTTGTCATTAGTATTTTAAACCCTATAAGCTCCAATTCAACTTTGATTCATTTGGAAGCAGGCAGCACTCAGTTCCTGAGGTTTTGTTCATGTGCATTTGCGGGATTGTTCACCACATATAATATCCAGGAGATGTTTCTGTATGTATGACACACTTGGAAAATCAGAGTAAATTGTAGACCCTGATTATCAACAGATAACAATAGATGCTGTATATAAATAAGTGCTCGGCGTCAAAACCCATTATTGGGTTGGCTATATAATCATGTTCCAGGCAGTAAGTCTGTGCTGACAAATGAACGCTTTTCAATTCGCTTAAGGTCCTCATCAGCAACGGAACTAATTTTACATTCTCACCCATTAAGTGAATAAGATGTGGAAAAAACGCTGTCTGCTTTTTGAAGTGTAAATTTGCTGCTACAGGCTGTGCAGACCAAAGCGCTTTTGAAGCAGTGAAATGCAATCATCTCTGGGGACATGTGAACTTGACCAAGTTTAGGTCATTTGTGCAAAAAGGCATGGGGGGGGAGGATGATGAGTGGGGGGAAATGAGTGGTGGTTGTGTTCTTTGGCTCTACGTTTTGGCAGCTAAGAGGGCCATTTGGATGATTCGAACCGTTGCAAGTTTTCCCCTCCCGTTTGTAGAGAGGAGCTGCAGCCCAGATGTTGTCTCAGAAAGGAAGCTCGAAGCATTTCTGAAGCTGCTACTAGCGAGATAGCTTGTCTGTCCGTTCAGGAATTTTTGCTTAACAGCAGTTTAAAAGTGAGCCGCCCATTTGCAGAACCTTGTTAGGAGAAATGTCTTGCCTCAAGTCAAAAGCCTACCACAAACATGGTTTTATTTAGAGAAGAGAAGATCTGTGGTTACTCAAATAAGCCAGACTTGTCCAAGTTCTGGTGTGCAGAAGGCTTCTGGCAGTCTCTTCAAGTAATCAAGGGAAAATATACTCCAATTACCAATA
Source organism: Acrochordus granulatus (assembly GCA_032468055.1). Classification (NCBI taxonomy): domain Eukaryota; kingdom Metazoa; phylum Chordata; class Lepidosauria; order Squamata; family Acrochordidae; genus Acrochordus; species Acrochordus granulatus. Next base: position 174,797 of record JANHZU010004113.1, on the reverse strand, counting down.
TCTGCAACAAACTAGGATGTGGTCAGAAGGTCAAGCACACTGTGACATCAGCACAGATATGGTGCCCATTCCTTACAGACTTGTACCTTGGTGTCACATAGAGTATGCAAGTTGTGGCCTTGTGCGATGTTGTCGTGCAATTCCCCCACTTTCATCAGATGCCTGATGTTCCTTATTCAATTGTCAACTTGTTAGGAAGTTTTCTGTAGGCCTCAAGTCTAGAGGCTCATTCCATTCAGATAAATGAATGGTGGGTTACAAATCTAGGCATGTTCTCCTGGGAGTGTGCTCTCTGAAACACACAGGGCTTGCTTTTAAGACTGCATGTTATGCTGTTAAGTACCAATGTTGCTGAGCTTTGCAATTGCCGTATTTAGAGTGTAAAATCCAACTACTTTTACAATGCACCTCTTTATCCTTGGTCTTTAGAGTGAGTTTATTTGTTCTCCAACTCAGTCTAACCACTCTAAGGTTTTTCTGATCTGGATTGCTGCCACTGAAGGAGTTTTTAATGATGGGTTTTTAGATTAGGTTGCAAGATGGAAAGGGGTGTGAAGAAGGGTCAATCATATACCAGTGCCTTTGTGGAGCCACATGGATTTCTGAATTAGAGAGAACAGAGTTAATTGAGGTACAGTTTGTCTCCAACATTCAAGACTGTCTTTACATAAGCCAGAGTTTCCCCAAGTGGTCAATAATGACTGCTCAAGAATCTATGGGACGATCCAAGAGTTAATAAATGGCTGCAAGTCAATAGGAACAGACTGAACCTGGAGGAGCACAGTAACTTACAAGTAAAACTCACCAATCTCCAACCAAATATCACTCATCAGAAGCATCTTTCCCCTTAACGATTTCACAGGTTTCAGTTAAAAAAGATACGTTAAATCTTTTTTAAATACTTAAATCTAAATATTTTTCATATTTAAAAATATTACCTATTTTTCTGAAGTCACTATTCTCATCATCTACTGTTGTTACGGATTGCACCATTACTTAAAGCAGTTATTACATTATTTTCATGTAATAAAATTTGGGGATCAGTGAGCAATCTGAAACTTCATGAAGAGTCAGTGAGTTTGGGAACCCTGATATAGGCAGAGCCCTTTACCCCTTGCAAAAGAGAGAATGTCTCCATTCCAGTCTTGCAAAGTACAGAGTGTTTCTGTCACTTAATGGCTGGTTTGACAAAGATACAGGTAAAGGCATCTAGTTATCAATTTTAGAGCACCAGGTGCTAATGCAGTTCAGTCTGAAATAACCAGCATTCAAACATATTTTGAAACAACATTTTTGTCTGTATTTCTCCAAATAATAGGAATTTTCCCTGAGGAATCAGGACACCTCGTTGACAATAGAAGTGTAGAGTCCTCTAAATGATATAAAGCATTAGTCTGTGCTGTCTTTAAAAGGCAGTCCTTTTTATTTCTTTTGAGGAGGGCTTAAAAGATTTAGAGAGAATCCTCTAACAGCCCAAGTATAAAAATTGTAAGTCACAAATCTCTGAGATATTTTGGCTGGCAGAGAAAAATAAAGAGAAGAAGAAAAGGACTGAGACTCCTAGCCTTGGGCGATATATCCTCTTAGTTCTTCTTCTCCAGCTACAAAATATAGTTTAAACTGATAATATTTACACCCTCATCCCAATCTTCCTTCTTTTATTTTATTTTTTTAAAAAAACCAGAACTGAGCAATTAATTAACGTCAGGAGAAAAACACAAGAGATGTTATAAATTATGAAGATTCCACCAAGTTCATGCTAGCCGAGGGGTTAAGAGAAATTTAAATGGTATCAAAGCGAAAATACAGAAGAAAGGAAGACATATTAGACAGGCGTCTTCTAAAACTTCTCAGCAAGAAGCCTAGAATTACAGCTAGTTTTTGAAATTGTTAACAGTTTTCTGAAATTCACTTCTCAGGGCGTTCTGAAAATGAAAGCGGCACAATATGAGAATTTATTGGAAAGATAAAAGACAATTAAATAAAATGCAGAATGTCTCTCTATGAATTTGCACTTCATTTTCACCTTTATTGCTGAATATAATTCTGATTCTCTGTCCGAAAGCTCTTTGATTCACTGCTTTAACAACTGTAATCTCAGAACTGTGGCCCCATCTGACTCCTTCTTTTTTTAAAAAAGCTGCTGCTGTGGTAATTGGAAAGTGGAGTTGATCGCAGTCCCTCATTTTACAGGGCTGTTTGGTTGGCCTTTAAATTAAAATGGAAGGAACCAAGTTTTTGGTTAGGGTTAGGGTTAGGGTTAAACATTCATTTAGTGAATGTTTTTGTTGATGCACTGTAGATCCCCCTTTCTCTTCCAGACCGCTTGCTTACTTCTGAGTAAACGCATCAAATCTTTGAACTTGTAAATGAACCTTTGCTCCGATGCAGCTTTGCTCTTGCTCTTGCATGCTCCTATTCCGTTTCGAGTGCCTCTGTTTCAGCTCCAACATTTCATACCAACGAGGTTGGACACCCCTAAACTAGGCTTTTTATGAAGGTGTGGAACCTTGCGGGGTTGTTGCTTGGATTTTGCTGTCCTTGTATGGGATTGTTTTTTGAAGATTGCGACTCGCAGGACACTTAATGACCCTGCTGACTGTGCAGAATTATGGTCAAAATACACATGGAGGGCATCGTGTGATGGATCGACGGATTTTATTCCCTGAACAATTGCTGTTTTAGGGATGTGTTCATTGATACGGTTGTTTTCAATACGTTGAGATTACCTAGCGTCGTTTGGAGTAGGACAGCCTAGACATTTAATAAAGAAGTAAATAAGTTTTATAAATTAAGAACATTCATTCAAATTCCCCTGTACTCCTAAGATGTATGATTAAGAGCTTAAGGCAATTCCTTGTTCACAACTTTATTCTCCATTGGGCCTGTAGTTGTAACAGCTTTTCATCGAGCAAATGTCTCCCTCAGTAGAAAACATATTGTCCAAGCACTGGCCTAAGCTGGATATTTGCAACTATCTTGGCGTTCACTGAAGAGATGTGTAATCTAATTGTTGTATAAATGCTTAAAGGAAGGGGAAAAGAAGTTATAGAAATATTGCCAGTTTGTAGCAGGAATGCCAGGCTCCTTTCTTCTTCCAAGCTGTCTCTATTTCAGGGTCCCAGCAGAGTGCTTTGAAATTTCCCTACCCACTAGAAAGTACGATTTTTGTTTAAAGCCTACATTTAACACACTGCATTTGGTAACTTTAGTGCTTGCTTTGGCTTCAGACAGAAAATAAGTTAAAATGCAAGAACTTTAAAATAATCAAGAGGAAGTAACTGTTAGGAGAGAGAAGAAACAGTCTCAGGCCAAATTCATCATTCTTGATGGCTCAAGTGTGTTTCTTTGCAGAGAGATAAAGTAGAAAGGAGAAGCCTTGCAAAGGTTTCCATGCAGAAAAGCTAGATTTAGTGATAGGGGATCTTTTAGCATTGGAAGCACTACCTGTAGAAATTAATGAGTCCCCATGTGCATAGAAATAAAAAGTGAGTAGCAATAGCTTTGGGGGATTTTTATACGCATTGATGTAATCACTGCTTTCCTGAGTCAAAATGTCTTTTGATTCCACGCCTAAATAAACAAAGTACAATAGTTTCATCTATTGGCTGGCCTTTATTTCCACTGGAATTGCACAGGAAGAGAGGAAATACAATCTGAAGGAAGGGAAAGCCGTGGTCAAAAATAATCCTAGGGATATTTAAATGTTAGGTCCTGAATGGGTACAATGGGAGACTTGGTGAGTTCAAGTCTATGAAAAAATATTGTGAAACTACTGCTCTTAGTTGCATTACTTGCCCATTAAAAATGCGACCTCTGTGCATACTCTACGTATCCAGCAATAGTAATGAGCCTCAGGTTGTAATTTTGAGTTCCATTATGAATAAGGAGACATTCTTGGGCTAATTTTTTTCAAACTGGCACCCTTTGTATGTTGGGATTACAGCTTCCAGACTTGCTAGTCATCATAACTTCCAACATCCTGGTTAAAAATTCCAGGAGTTGTGATCCCAGCATGTTTTGAAAGTATCAGGAAGGGGAAGGGTAACAGCAGTGAAATGAGCCATAAATAAGAATGAGGATTTCCCGTTAGATATTCTATAGAAATCAAAAGACATGGCATAGCCATAATATTTGCATAATTATTAATTACGGGAATTATTTAATGATTATCTGGCTCAATCACTCCTCGCTAGTGGCTTGATCAGGGGAATTCAGATCTGCACAACTCTGGGGCCAGCTTACCCCAAGACTTTGAGCGATGGACGGCCGTAATCCTTGTCCTAAGGGATTTTGCTAGAGGAAGAGGGTGGTGATCTGTTGGCTTTAGAGATGCTTTGACTTTTTCAGCCAGGTTCCCTGCTCAGTGGAATCAGATTGGGGAAGGTTAGAGAGGCCAGCTGTGGCCAAACTATGGACACCTTTTCCTTATATCCTTGGGGATTTGCTTTTCTCCAACCCCACAGAACTGGGAGGAAAACGTATCACTTTAAACCTCAGAGTGTTCCTTTTACTGAACTTGGCTGGGAATGTCCTTGATGCCCTGGGAATTATCCACAGAAATTTTTCAACTAAAGGGTTACATAGGGGGCCCAAATTAAACACTAAGCCCTCAGAGCACCTTAGTCACAACATCTGAATGTATTTGTGTATCTATCCATATATTGTATTTAATGTGTATATATTTGGAAATTGTATATCCAAGTAGCAATTACGTTAGACCATAAAAGTACGCAAAGCCATACAAGCACACAATCTAGATTCAGGTAGTCTCGCAGCCTCTGATGTTTGGGAAGAGAGGAAACAGGCAACTCCTGTTCTCTAGGTTAGTTGGTTGCAAGTCCAGACATCTTGCTCTGACGATATCCCAGGGAAGCCTTTAAGACAGTGTTTCTCAACCTTGGCAACTTTAAGTTATGTAGACTTCTGGGAGTTGGAATCTGCATATCCTAAGAGTTGCAAAGATTGAAAAACACTGCTTTAGGATCTTAGCAGACAGGCTTGGTACATTTAACAAGAATCAGGGTTACAGTTCTAGTTAATACAAAATAATTCACCAATGCCTGTCAGCTGACCCAGTGCTCACAACTCACGCACTGGACTCTCATTAGAACCTAAATCATCCTAACTGAGGAGCAACCTAATGCCTGCAAAGCTAGCATAAAGTTTTTAAAAGTAGCGATAACATCAGGACTAGAAAACCCCACGCTTGATGATGGGAAAGAAGACAGCATCTGGAGCATGAAGATGGAGGCATGACTTGAAAAACTGCACCTCTAAGAGTTTTGGAGATGCTTTATCCAGAGGAAGCTCAAGCTAGGATAGGTTGGATGAAAAAAGATACATTACTTAAATCTGAAATAATCCTAAAGTTGAACTCAGCAAACTCAGTATTTTGATTCAAAACTATGCTTCAGCAAAGGAGGTCTGGGACAAGCTAAAACAGACATCTGCAAGCTCAGGAATCAGCAATAATATTTTAAGGTTTGGAAAATCTGTAAATCTGAAATTACTATGGAATGGAATTTTAATTGAACATGTGTCGGAGTGTTTCTCTGTTCAGGAGTCACTAAAACAAAATAGTGTGAACCTTTCTGTTGATTTAATCAAGGAACTGTTATTAAGATCATTACCAGAAAACTATAAATATATAGTAGAGTTAATCAAACTTCATGATGAAATTTCCCTTGAGAATGTAATTGCCACACTGGAGGCATACCAGCATGATTTGAACCATGCAACCAAAGGGAGTTCTCTAAACAAGGTAAAAGAGAGAAATGTAGTCTGGTGCTACTGTAATAAAACGGGACAAATTAAAAGAGCACGCACACTTTAAAGAACCAAGACCTATACAACAGAGAGAGATCATGAGATCAATTGTAATAAAAAAGTTAAGCCTGCAATAATAACAAAGTGCAGTGAAACAGTATTTATATTAGCAAATAAATGCATATTTGAAATTAGATACCAAACTCAATTTGAAAAACAGATTTCTTTTGCTCTGTAGAGGTGCATCAAGTCAATATATCTGCAACAAAGATGTACGGTACTTATAAGCTTTGATGAATCTTACCAAGGAAAAGTTAACTTATTAAATGGAATTGGAATGTCAATGGATGTATGTGGAAAGTACAGTATTAAACCAAAGTGCCCAATAAAAATAATGAAAGCAGGAATATAATCCTGAAAGAAGTACCTTGAATTAGATGCAAATCGGGTAAGTCCATGATATTTTATGCAAAACAGTTACAAAATTGGGCTTAAAAATGACTTTTCTCCAAGACAAATGGCTACCAAATAACATTAATGGCAAAATACAACGAAGCTAATTTGCTGGATTTTCCACATCCTGAAGCAAATAGAGTTGCAGGGTGAATGCATAATAATCCTGCAAAATATCACGGAGGATTTAATTAGGTAGGTGAGTCTGTTATTAAAAAAAATAAAGGATGTGGACTTAACAGTCGGGTAGAAAGGCCTTGCAAGAATCAACAGGGAAGCGAACGTGACCGTTGTTTAAAAGCAAAAGGCAAAAGGAACAGTTTTTCTCGGGTTGAATGCAAAGAAGCCGGCTATTGGAACTTATTTCTTTGGGAGTTGGTGGTCCTGTGCCAAGTGAAACAAAGAGTGGGAAAAGCTGCTTGCAATATTCAGACGATCACTCAAAGCAGGCTTATCGTTTGTTGAGTACATTTTCCCTTTTCACCAGATCGTTTCTTCAAGGAGCAGAATAAAGAAGGGATCACTTGGTGTCCTACTTTCCACCTCTGTTTTGCTGTTGGATGGCAGCTGGAATCACCAAGTCTCTCCTTTTGGGACTTTCTCTGCTAATTTGTTTCTGGGGCCTTTAAACTGAGCGAGAAAGATGATGTGAACTGTCATTTGTGGCTCTGCTTTTGCCGGTCTTTTCATTTTTCTGATGTTTGCTGATGTTTAATAAACAAACATTTAGCTATGGTTTTGCCAGCTGAACTGAACAGCTTGTGTCCTTGTTTGGGATCTGGATAGAGGGATTGACTGGGAGATTGCTGGCTGCAGATTTCTATTCCGGGAATTACCCAGAATAATTTTCTAATAAAACAGTAAACAGGCCATCATGGAAGCTGAGCAGGGAGGCATGTGCATGAATCCTGTGAGAAGGAAGTCTGGAACGATGGCCTGCCTCTGAGGACCCGAGGTAGTTCATGGGCAATTAAACTTGGCAAGTGTGCGATCTTTATTTCGTAGTTGTTTCAAGGTAACATTGGCCAGCAAGGTAGGTGATTTTCCTTCACTTTTTTTGATTAGCCTATTTAGTTGGATCATCTGGATGTACAGGTAGCAGGTGAGTCACGCACAAGGAATGCAAGGGGTGGAGTTTGTATCAGGATGGTGTGAAGCTGGTTTTGACACCTGCCCACCCACACCCCCTTCTGTGGAGACTCATAGTGTGTCAGAAGATGAGTATGTCAGAAGATGGCCACCAGCAGAAACATGATTCAGTCTGCAGGGTGGAGAGAGCTCTGTGTCCTCGGTGATGGAGGAAGGATGTTTCTTCATGGAGAGCCAGTCCATGCTTTCGCAATGGGAATGCTGTATTAGATCCAGCAAGAGCCATGTTCAGCTTCCCGCAAAGGTCACTGGATGACTTCATCGCCCATTCCAGCATTGCAAATAGAGTTTTGGCTGATCGCAAAATCTTAATCAGGTCAGATTGGATTTGCACATGGGTGGGAATTATCAGGAAACCTCAAGTCTGTGAAGACTCTCACTCGTCCAGGGTAATTGCATCGCAACAAAGTTTAAAAAACAGGCATCTGGACTGGAT
>JANHZU010004113.1:138427-153036 GCA_032468055.1 Acrochordus granulatus | reverse complement strand
CCCACCCCCCCTCTGCCGTTAAATGAGTATGTAAAAGTAGTAATGCGATTCACTAGCTATCCTAGGTTCAGATGTTTGGGAAAGACAGAATGAGAGATGAGAAATCTAGTTCGCCTGGACTTCTGGGCAACTCTCTATTCCATTTATTGTTTTATTGTTGTCAGACAAATCAGGCAACTGAGAAATGTGGGTGTTTTGTTTGTGGATGCATCTTTTAATTGAAAAGGCCTTTGTTATATTTACTCTTTGGGGAGTAGATAAAAGAGAGATTTACTGGAGAATTTTATTTCTGTTTGAGGGAGCGAGTTTTCCAAGTACTGTACTTTATTAATAGCTCTTTCTTCTTGTTATTAACAGTCAAACAGGGGTTTTTGAGTGGGATACTCTTTTTCCTCCAAGTTCTATCGGTGAAGTAATCATTTTTGGCTTCAGACCAGCTGCCATTTGCTTGCTTTATGAAAATATAACACCAATATACTCCTGAAGGCTGTTTTCTTTTAGCTGGCTCTCTGTATCTGCTGTAGCTGCACAAGTTTGGTCTTTTAAAAGAAAGATAATGCTGTAACATTTTGATTACCCTTTCTGCTTCTATCATTCCCCAGCCATCTTTTCTAATTACTGCATTAGGACATTTACATAACGAGGGAAAAGGGGTCCTTCAGCTATGTTTCTATTATGCTTGGCACTTGCGTGAAAGGATATTATATTCATGTGCATTAGAGATTGCTTATAAAAAGATCAAGACAATAACAGCAGATCAGACGATAAAGGTTCTCTTTTCTCCTCCCAGACAGGCTGTCTCTGATTGAAGAATACAGTTCATCAAAAGTGTCTGCAGGTTGTCAAACTCAGTGAGATTTGGGGACACTCGGAGGCTGTCATGGCCAACAAGAAGAATTTTATGTAGGGTTTGGCCATCACTCACCCTTAGGAAATAATCACTCACTACATTCTGTATGGCTTCATGATAGAGCTCCATTGGAGAGAAAAGAGCCATTTTATCAAAGGACAATATATCCCTTCTCTTGGACCATGCAGCTTTCATTATCTGGCCGTAATAAATCATATTTATGTTCTCAGTTAATAAGAACAATTACAATGCAAGTTACTGAACAGCCATGAGAAAAAGCAAAGCAAAGCAAAGCAAAGCAAAGCAGGGGAAAAATAGTTTAATGAAAATATGATGAGGAAACTCCTTTTCCTTGAGCATTTTATGCTGTGTTTTGGAATGATCCCAGACAATTGTTGGTGTGTCTTCTTTGCCATGCACGAAGCTACATAAATTGGCTCACTGAGTTTTATATGGAATAGGGAGAGGCAGAGGAGACAGAGGTGGAAGGGAATTATGGTTTCCTTCTCACGTTGTCTAGGATCATTATATACATTGTAAACTTAACATGAGTTTATTTGTACTTTGCAGTAGAAAAGAGGACTGATTTTAATCTTACACAAAATTGCTCAAAAAATTCAGCACCTTTGTTGTTGGAGGTATGTTTTCCATTAATTTAAGATTGTCACATGCTACTTTCACTTGCTTCAAATAATATACTTTTTTCTATCTTTATCAATTTCTTTCTGAGTTCTCATTTCAGTAAACTACAGTGATACAAAAAAGATAGCTTCTATATTCACTATGTGAGTAAAACTTATTAATAGTAATGGGAGTTAAGGACTGTACTGTATAAACTGTATCTACCTCTTTCATATTAAAAGAGAACACTAAATATTTGAAACTTTTTGTAGCTACAGTAAGATCACTGAATTAAAGAGCAAGTTTCTTTGAATTTATGGTTCTGCAAGCACGACACAAATTATTCAAGTAAAATTCTAAAAAGGCCTAAGTCCCACACTGTGTGCATTGTGGCCTAGAAAATACAAAACCAAGTGGCTGCGAACACTTCTTATAGTGACTAATACACCTGACAATTATAACAAGATCATTACAGTATATTTTTTGTGTGCCTTTGACTCAGTGTTGACTCCTGCTGTCTGTGGGCATAAATCCCTGCAGTTTTCTTGGCAATGGTTTTGGAAGTGGTTTGCCATCCTAAGGCTAAGAGAAGTTGACTGGCCCAAGGTCATCCAATTGGCTTCATGCTTTAGACAAGACTAGAACTCAGTTACCAGCTTACTAGCCTCATGCATTAACCACTATACCAGACTGGCTCTCCTATTATTATTACTCCTAATAATAATAATTAGTATAAATACTAATTTATTTACATTAGTCTGGATTCCAAAGACAATAATTACTTTAGACATATGCAAAGGCTTGTATACAAGTTGTATGATTGGCTTTCTTTCTTGGCACTGTCAATAGATACCTTTGTCACTTCAATTAAATGGGGATTAGGAACCTTATCAGAACTACTAGTATGTTTTAATTTGGGAATAAAAACAGCCATCCAAAAATGCACTGAATATAAACTGCAGGTCAACCTGTACCATAAGACAGAATGAAGAAACCTCAGACAATGGAAGCGAGAGTCATTTATTGTAGGTAACATGTTGGTAGATGCAACTATGTGTCCCACATGGCTTGCAGCACATCTTCCTTTTTAAAAGTTTCTGCTGTATTAAATGACAACAAAATGTATCAGTGATAATGTAATATAAAAACTAAATGTATAAAGAAAAAAAATCAAGGAAAATATTTGGAAGTGCTTATCACAATAATATCATGCTAGAAAACTAAATCAGATTTCCAGCATAACAATTATATCACGGACGGAAGGAAGGAAGGAAGGAAGGAAGGAAGCAAGGAAGGAAGGAAGGAAGGAAGACTAATTTAAACATATGACATCCACCAAAATTATCCTGCTGCCTTTACATGGTGTGGTTAGATAGAACCCGAACGATGACTTCTTTCTTAATTCCTAGAGTTTTGTTGTGCTGAAAAATAGATGTGGAAACAGAGGGGAACCTTTCTCTGTTCACTTTTTCTATGGTGATGTATTCATTAAATTAAAAAAAATATAGCTAATTGTTAGCTTTCCTTGAGCTGGTGCTTTTTGGATAACATGGGAAATGAACTAAAGATTCCCAGTCAGATTCCCAGGCCAGTGCTTTGGGATTCTGGAAACTGCAATTTCAAATTTTCTGGAGGACATCAACTTAGATCAAGCCTATGTATGACAAAAAAAAAAAGAAGAGTTGTGTTGCTGTGGCTACCTCACAAAGGTCTCCCTGGTAGAAAGACCTCCCAAACACAGCCATGCCATCTCCAGAAAGCCTGGACCTTTGGAGGGCAGAGAAGAGCAGGCGACTTTATTTTTCTTGTCACTTTTCACTAGCCTCAGACGCCGTTGTTATGACTGATTGTTGTCCAGCCGTGCCAGAGCGACAACAGATCACAAAAAAGGAGAAAGAAAGAAAAATACTTAAAGAAATTAATTGCCTAGGAGATCAAATGGCATAAGTAATTTATGGGAGGACGGGGGCTGCTTTTGCACCACATTGCTATTTGTTTGAAACCCAAGACTTTAAAGGCAGGGTAAATAAACATCTTCTCTTTCTCTCTTCCCTCTTTGTTTTTCTACTCTGCATTTTCTCTTTGAGCACTTTAATGCTATCAGCATCCTCATAGGCAGGGGTGGGCTTGGCTCCATGTCAATCATATCAGTTGACATTAAAAAAATAGCTAGGAAGACAGTCTTGCATCATCTTTTTGCTTTGGTTCTAGCTATATTTTTCTTATCGTACATTGACAAAAAATTACTGCCTTCAAGTGTATTCCATAAAGCCACAAGAAATATAATATCTACCAGGCCTTTTGTTTTTAGCTTCACTGGTATTAACTACAAAAGGCATTTGACAGTGAAAAAGAATCTGTAAGATATATAATGATCAGTGCACTGGAATCTTCCATGACACAAAGGCAATGATTTCTCCGAAAAGGAAAATAGCAGCACCTCATCCATTACATTCAGGGCCATCCACTAAAGATGGACCAGGTTTTAATTCCTAAGGACAGTGATGTTTTTAATGTAGCCAAATCAGTGGAAAACAAGGTCAGCTTAGTGACATCATGACAAGGCCTGGATGTTTGATGACTAATTTAACTTAGTTTGAAACAAAAGATTCTGTCATTAAGTCAACTGAAGCAGCTACCTCAGGCTGGATTGGGTGGGTGGTGGACAGCTGTAACATCACCCAAGATGTCCTTCTAAGCCTTGGGACCTTTCTCCTCTTTTAAAGAACAGAGCTATGCAGCCGCTTCTGTACCTCCCAAACTAGTGAAATGCTCTCAACTGCTGTGTAGGAGTCAAAGAGCCCAGTGCTAAAGTAACATTCGGTTGCCAATCTAGCTGGCTTCTGTAATGCCATTCAGAAGTAGACACAAGCCGGACTTGATTAATTAAAAGATTTGTGTTGCCACCCAACTTAAAATATAACTCTAGGTGGCTCACAAAAGCAATAAAATCCCAGAATTATTTATCTGCCTATTGTATCCATCTATGCATAAATATGTAAAGCAAAAACAGAACCCAGTGTGTCAATCATTTCCTTGTGATGTCTCCAAAACCAAAGATACCCCATTCTACACCAACACATAGACAAAAAGCTAGGATGTGATGGCCTTCTGGAAGGCTAAAAGGGTGGGAGGCCTGCTGAATCTCCAGGGGCAGAGGAGGGTTTTCAATGAGGTAGGAGCATACTTTTTTACTTCCAAGGTCCTATTGGATGTATGACAGCATTTCAGGAAAGGGACATGGAATGGCTCATCCCACATGATCTGGAGGGATGGGCAGATATTCTCAGGGAAAGGTGATCCCGCAAATAACTTGGCCCTGGGCCAGTTAGGTCTTTAAAGGCTTTAGCACTTGGCAGCAAAATGTCATGGCTCACCCACACATCACTTTCTCTACCTGTAAAATAATGGGAAAAAATAAATGTATTCGCTGTTGAAACAAAGGCAAATTAGAAAGCAGATGTATGTATCTAATGCACCAATGGCCGTCACATTTACAGATCTCAGTATTTGCAGAATCATATCTATATGATTCTAAGTGGACTTAAAATGAAATTAGTCAGCATACCTTTAATTTACAAAGAAAGTAGCTGAATGTGTACCAGCTAAGACTAAAGATTGTTTGGTGACCCACACAACTCTGTTCTCTAAGACAAGGTATGCAGCATCTCTGGGGATTAGTTAAAAGCTGCCCAGAGTAGTGACTTTGTTCTTACTGCTTCACAATTTAAAAGTCTGATTCCTGACATAAATAACTGGCTGAGAATGTGGTTAAGTTCTTGCTTGTGTGAACCTTGTTCAGCAATGGAGTGTCATGTTCCAAAGCTGATCAGCGGGATAATTAACGTGAAGCATGGAAGGCGACAGCTTTTGGGTCTATCATATTGTGTTATGTGTTATGAAGGGCAGGAATTATCTGTTCTATGTGAAATAACTTTTACATTTCGGCTTCTGGGGGCAGAATTTATTTGAAATAAAGGTAAGGAAGAGGAGATGCAATGCTTCAGAGCCTTGGAGAGAACTCTTTCCCACCTCTTCCCACGTGACCTTTCTAACTGGAAATGCCAGAGATTAAATATATGGACTTTGGTCACAAAGCATGACATGAGTTTTGATTTCTCCTCATCTGATTGTTTATCCTGGATTTATAGCATGGAAAACAAGTCAGAAATTGCCTTACTTAAGCGGAGGCACTTGCTGTCTCAACCCTGGCCCCAGTTTTGTATACTTAGAAGTGGCAGGAGACTCATGCCAGGATAATTGCAATATGGCTGCAAGGCAGCAGATGACCAAGAAATGCTTCTTTGGGTTGGCAGGGCAGACAGCACCTATTAACAAGATGAATTGTGCCTGGGAGGCTGCTAGTTGCTGACCATTTATCTAGGGCAAACGTTTCTTTGCCTTTCGCAAAACTTTCTACATGCCTGCCAGTTTCTTACTCAAATATTTCTAAACATGACAGTCACAAAAATAGCCAACAGGATAGTGTCCAGATTTCAAGACGAGCTTTTGGGAAAGTGACAGATCATGTCAGGTGAAAGGTATTTCCACTGGCACCGGGACGTGGTGTTTTTTCTGCACTTTCTGTCAGTTCACAGAAGATAGGAATATTGTGTTTGGGGCTGATGTACAAACGCAGAATCATGTAATTGAAATGGCATGTTTACCGTTCTGTTTCATGCTTGATTGTGCTTTTTCAACACCTTTGCGCACACTGTTAGAAGTGGGATTATAATTAAAATGTTCTGTCGAACACCTTGTTCAGTTCAGTGAAATTCACAATAGGAATATAAGTCCTTGTTCTTGGTGACTCTACAACAACTGCACAATAAACCAGGGAAATCTTCTGAGCAAACTGTTTATTTTGTCAGATCAGACAGCAGAAAGAAAAAAGGTGAACAAAATCAAGTTTTCTTCCTGCTCCGTGAAAAAAACCTTGCTTTCCCCTTGAAATGAAAAGTACTTTCAAATGAATACTAACCAGCTTTAAAAAAGGATTTTTGGTAGTTGCAACCTATTAATCATCTGAGTTTTAATTAATGAATTTATTGAACCAGCAGAGTGATAGTCAGTGAACGGAGGTGGATAAAAGGTTAGGGCAGAAGTGCAAACTTTGGGTAGCCTTCAATTATTTTCTAGCCAGCAGTAAGTTACCTCATAAGGACAAACAGAGGTTCCTTATAGAACTTAATAGCAGAATAGAGGTTCCTTATAGAACTTAATAGCAGAATATGAATCTGATACACTAAATGTGTGCAAATGTCAAAAATTGCAAAAATAAACAACATAGCATTTGCTTTAGAAGAAGCATTTCATTTGTGTGCAATAAAACCCACTGAATTCAGAGGTTTTGGGGGGGTTGTTTGTTCAAGATTATTTGGATTGGTCCAAAATTATTTAATTGCTTTATTGCCATGTGGAGATTTTGATTTCCCCTGACTCCTATTCCTAACTTGTTATTCTAACTATGTGATGATTAAAAACCTTAAATTATGAGCATCCTTACATCAAAACCTGTGCTTCTTTGGATTTTGATTATGGTTCCCTTCCTCTTGTAATCTTCACTTTACATTTTTGTAAGTTTGTTAAACTTGACTTCTGAAAGAGTTTTGCCTGTAATTCTAAGAAAAAGACATTGTTAGAACTGAAAGGAATAGGCCCAGTCGAAGCAGTCTCTATCTCTTGTTTAATAGAAGTTTCAAGGTTACAAGAATTTCTCCATCTGCCAGCCTTGTACCTGACCTTGGCAGATAAACTAAAGGTTCTCTTGGGGGTTACCCTCCTGTACTTGAGCATGCATAATGACTCAAGGCTGCTCTCCCTCTTCACACATGGTTCGGTCCTTGTTTCCCCCAAAGACATCATCTGGTTTTCTTTTGTATCACAGTCTTCATTCATTATTTCAGGTCTGAAATCCTACGCCCATTTGATTATTAAACCTGGGTCTGATTTGGCAGATTTCATGATAATGCCAAATGATAATGGCAGAGTCAGATGATCATGAGCCACAAATCATAATGCCAATGATTAAGAAAAAAGATACATTCATATTAAGATGTGGGAAAGCTTGCATCAGAAGCCCCTGGGAAGGAAGGAAGAATCCACGAGTAAGAGATGTATGTATCTCATGGAACATGCTACCTCCATTTATTCACAATATATGCACTTACATTATTTACTAATATATGCATATATGCCCTAGAAGTGCTTGAGGAGCTTCTTTTGGCTAATGTATGTTACTTCTACCCTGGTCTTCAGGAGAGGAAAGCAAGGTATTATTTGTCTAAAAAGGAGTAGAGGGAGGCTTTGAATGGGGCTTTTAATGACAGAGAATGCTAACCACCAGGGAAACAATGGGCCATGGCAGGCAAAAATCAATATCTGCTTAGAAAGAAAGGGTACTTTCCTTCACCCAACTTTCAAATCCATTGACAAATGTATCTTTTTTTCTTCCTGGGGGGCGGTCTCTTTTCTGGGCAGCGGGAAGCAGTTGCAAAGGATTAAAGGTTTCAGATTATTGTTCATCGACACCCAAACATTTATTATATGAAAATAATTTAATAAATATTATTTAACTAATAGTATTACGAACATACCCAGCCATTTATTAACCCCTTGGATAGTCCCATCCACCCTTGGAGGTAAACACTGACCTCTTTTGGGGAACCCTGCTCTAAGCTATGAGATAAAGAAAACCGTGGAGGGTTGAACTGTCTCCTCTCTCAACCCTGTAATCTTCAGTTGTTTGCAAGCCTCAGAAGTGTTTCCAAGAACAAAGCCCATGGCTGCTTATGACAAGTATGGACATGTAAGCATCTTTCTTTTCTCCTCATTCACTGCCATGAAACAGTATCTTCTCATTCAAGGAAAAAGTTGGGACATATTGGAATTGCTGATTGTAACACACATTAAGTTTGCAATGCCATTTGAGCAACATGGGCTCGTCTCACACTAAAATTTAACTTAGTAACTTTCAAAGAAAGAAAGGCAGCATCTCTATGATTCGGGGTAGAGAATGCAACAGTCCTCATTTTCTGACTGGTCACAGATTGTTCAAGCCTTGACCAGAGGCCTTTTTACTAGTCTCCCAGCTGTTAGTAATGAACTTGGAAGGATTATGGGGATGGGCAGGTCAAACTGGTTGAAAACTCTGTTCCCTTAAATGCCCTACGTGTCAAAGATGTTTCCACCATAACAACAACTTGCATGGAGATCTTATGGAGATCTGAAAGGAGACCGAGTCATTCATAGCAACCTGACAGCTAAAACCATTTGATCCAAAAATAGAATTTAAAAATTAATTATATGCCAGTTCTTGGCTTGAGGTTTTGGGCAGCAGCTGCCTAACATATTACTCTCTATGATTGCCCCTGGGATTTATAATAAAGAGCTTATAGTCTTTTCTGCATCATTTTTATGCACGGAACACAGCTTTGGGCCATAGGAATTTGTGTGCATGCAAAGGAAGAAGAATTTCTTTCTGTGAGATAGGTGGCCATGTAAATTTGATAGATAGATAGATAGATAATTAGTTCTACTAGCAACGCTCATTCCACTAGTGAACAGGCACTTTTAGAAAGTAATGCAGTGTATTGTAGTAGCAACAGATGCTCCCTTTCTTTTTCAACTTTTATTTTATCCTGCCTTGACCAAAAGTGACTAAAAGCTTTACTGGGTGAGTCAGAAGCTGAGAATCATTCCTCAATATCCTTTATATTTTTATCATTGTGAATCTAGAAGGAAATACTTGTAACTTTTTTCAGGAACAAAAATTAATAAGCCACTGCTAGAACACATACCAGGAGCAAAGCTATAGAAGAAGAAGGTGCTATAATTGCATAATTTCTGCTATATTTTTTAAAGAAATCAATTAGCAACTGAAATAGAGAATGAGCTTGCAAAAGAGGCAGGATTTCTGGCAAAAAATAAATGAAGTAAAAGAGAGGCAACTTTGTCATTTGTCTTTTTGATGCTCTATGCAGTGAAGTATGCCAAAAGTTTGGAATAAAAGTTCCTGGTCAATTAGGAAAAGCTTTATGGTGGCTTCCTGCTGCTTCCCATTAGAGAGATTAAACTTCAAAAAGGCTGAAAAAAGGAAAAGATCCAACTCAGGTCCAAACGGGATGGCATTCCTTTTTCACTTGCAAATCAGAGCTGAACTGGATTACAGTTCTTCAGTGAAGGAGACAATTCCATAAGACATGAAAGAGGAACCTCTCATCCGTGGACCACATGACCCATCAATCTACCATCCGCCGATGGTGGCCGAGTAGAAGCTCTTCTCTTCAAAACCCTTTTTCTGTCTGACTTTCTCTGTGAAAGAAAAAAGCCAGAGTGCTTTTGGCCATTCTGCATGCATAAACAACCCTTTTGGTGGGTCCAGGAGGAATGGAGCATGATCGTTCCTCTTCTCTGGCTGACAAGAAAAGGATCCATCAGGATCAGAAACCAGAAGTTCCTCTCCTTTTTTCTCTTGCATATACAGGCAGTCCTTGACTTGCATATACATGCTGACTGCCAAGTGCCTGAATTTTGATCACATGACTTGCGGACGTTGCAATGGTCTCAAGTGCTGAATAGTTGCTAAACAAATGGTTGTAAATTGAAAAGTACCTGTGAATAGAAGCACTCCCACCTTTTTCATAGCAGAAGGAGGGAAAGAAGTCCCATCTTTTCACACAGAGGACAGGAATTCCTACTGGTGGGATTTGTCTCTATGGTGGACGACCTTGAAAGGAGGAGCTCCACTCATTTCTAGCGTCCCACTGATTCACATCTTTCAACGTCAGGTGAGAAAATACAACGTGGTCTTTGACCAATTTGTGCTGTTCATCCTGTCATAAAAGTAGCAAGACTTTATGCATAACCACCCCAGTTTTCCATAGCATCTCACCTGGATATTTTAGCATAAAACTGTAAATTTTGCTGTTTTCTTTTTGGGTCCTAGAATGATACTTCTATATTGGAGTATTTGCAAAGCATGTAAAGGACCTGTGAATGTCACATTTATAAACAAAAGACACAAATGACCTCTTCCTGAGACATGGGAGCATTATTACTAGTTACACCAGACTATTAAGAGACTGATTTTGGGAAAGTAGGTTAATATGTGCAAGGTGTGGCTTATTCTACCTGTGAAAACAGGTGAACTATTAAACATATTTTCCAATACTATTATTCTTTTGTGCTATGGGTGAAGTTATACACTCAGATAACGTGCCGTTCCATTATAAGGTTTATAACCAGAATAAGGATTCAGTCCTAGTTTAGACTTTGACATGACATAACATCGATTAACAGAACATCCTATTGCACATGATGGTCGGCAGGTGGCGCTATTTATCATTTATTGAGACCGGCCTTGGAAGAGCTTTTTTTTCTCTTTAATTTAAAAAGTATTCTAACCAAAATGTTTTCAACTTATTATTATGCATGAGTTTTAAAAAAACCCCACAAATGTGTAAAATTTCTCCCACATTTCCCATTTTATAACTTCATTTACATTCCATATTAATAATTAAAAATCTTCAGGATTTTAATTACTTTTCTCATCACTACAATATCTAACGGAGCAATCTCCCTCCCGACTCTTGGGAAGGTGAAATGGGAGGAAATTGCAAAGGGGGGAAAAAGAGATGGGAAATGTAACCTGTGAAAGGTGAGCGTGAGGAAGTGCAACTGTCTCTTGCTATTGGAACAGCATATATTAAATTAACACAATACATTGCAATTTTCAAAATCTTGAGATTTCAGTAGGCCCATGCTAATGGAGAAGAGGCACTTTTTTTTGTCTACAACTTTAATTATGGGGGTGTTTGTCTCATGGCTTGTTACTGTAAATAAAAGAGATAAAAGGAGCCCTTCACTTGAGCAGCTCCAAAGCTGTGAAATATGTACCCAATTAAAACTATTGGTGTAAGAGGCTAATAAAGTACATGTGCGGACTAGATGTCTCATTCTAATGAATCTCGGCTAATTTGCTTTGACTGATGAATTTCGGCATTAGTTGTAGGGGCTGAATAATTATGAAATTTATCACAAGATACGAGGGCTCATTAAATACACCAAGGAATGTTTTCTTTGTTGTGGGCAGCTACCTTGACTGGGAAAATTACAAGTAGCCCCAAAGTGCCAGTTCCTGGGAATGAGATAGCTCTGTGTTGCTGAGAACTTGAGACCGAGGAGGAAGAGGCATCTGTACTTCTTCAGGAGACTCTTAAATCCAGGGTAACATCTGTATTCTGAAAATGTTTCTTTTAACAATTCTTTCTCTTTAATCCAGTGACCAGAGATATTTTTTATAACATTTTGAAGGAGTGAAATGTCAAATATGGTCAGCTGCACAGTCAGCCAGATGTATTTGGCATTTTTATCCACCTATCGGGTCCTTCCCGAGGACCTGAGATAGGCAGGGGTTGTTGTCTGATACTGTTAAAGATACCATTGCAGGATGTGGACTTATTCAATCTCCCCTCCCCCAAATTATCTTGACTGGCAATTTAGTCTTCATGTTCTCCCAAATGCTTGAAATCAGTCATTGCTATAATATCCTAAGAATCTAGATTATTTCTCCTTCAGCCTTCTCTTCTAAACAGAGTTTGAAGAGGTCTGCCCTATTCCAGAATCTGATAATGGTTCGTTGAGGTCTCAGGGTTTATCTTGGCTTTCAGACAAGCAGAGGCCTTTTCCTTCCTTCCTTCCTTTTTCAGCCACAGGGGGTCTGTGTGTTACCTTCTCAACATTTAGTTCAAGGGACAACAACATGGTGGTTTGAAACCTATAGGATTGCTAATGCAACTTTAAAGCACTCTTTTTCAATCCGGGTGCTTTCCAGATGTATGGATCTCAGAATTCCCTAGTCAGCAAAATTAGCGCTAAGAAATCTACAAGTTGAGTAAGCACATCTGCAGAGTTCTCAAGCTAGAATAATCCATCTTGTAACAATCACTGTTTGTGATAGACACACATATATGTTATATCTCTGTTGTATGAAATTTATTGGTACGTTAAAGAGAACCAGACAATCCAAATATAAGGATGTAGATAAGAAGTCCATTAAACAACAGGAGGAAGACGAATCTCCACCTGATTTTTCACAATGGATTGTTTTCTACATTTGAACAAGTTTTTCACAGATAGGAAATTATCCATTTTTCAAGCAATTTGGCCAAAACTTTTTTTGAGTTGTTTGGGGTATTATCATTTTCTAGGACTTCTATTTTTATCTCCCAAATTTTCATTCACATTTATAGCTATCATCTTGTTGACTTAAATTCTACTTTCTGAAGTGGACACATGGGGTGATGAAGACAGATCTGCCCAGGTTGATATATCCTTGGTGGTCCTTTGGTGCATCTCAGATGTGGCCATCCTTTGTAGCTGTATAGAACAGCAAAAGACAATCTGATGACATTTGGAAACCATGCAAAATTAATGCTTTTAAAATCTCATAAATTCAAAAACATTTTGGTTATTTTTCAGCCAATGAAGATGATTCATAGGTTTTTGACCATTGGACATTAGTTCACTTACCCCAGCTGTCAGGAAGTCTCACTTCTTGAGGGAGGATTTGACATAATTTCTTATGTTAATTATCCATTTAGCCATTATGCTGGTCTAATCTCTGATCATATACTTATGACTTTTCATTGGCCAATGATGTTTAACAATCATGGCTCAAATTAGCCTACAACTCTTAAAGGAGCTTCTGGAGAAGAGCTGGAATTATGCCTGACCAGAAAAACAATAGCTCTATGACGGGGAAAGTCTGTTTAAATTCTTGGCTATTCCGGATAGGATTAGAAAAGATCCTGTCTGGAAAACTACAGATCCATTGCTGCCAGTCAGTACAGACAATTCTGAGCTACAGGAAAAAGCAATCTGATTAAGCATGAGACAGATTCTGACATTCTGTCTTAACGCTCATGAATTGAAGAGACCAGCATGGGAAAGCTTATGGAACCAGGAATCCTCTAGGACTCATAAGGCTCTTCCCAATAGTTAGTTTGCTTGTTTATTTATATCTCACTTTTGATATATTTATAAATAACTCAAGGCGTCGAATTCACACCATATTCATTCCTCCTATTATTCCCTCCTCCACAACAGCCCTGTAAGATAAGCTGGCCTGCTTAAAGTGAGACTTTGCAGTGCTTAAAGTGGGAATTCATAATCTCCTGGTTTTTAGATGGATGCCTTAACCACTAAACCAAACTGGCTCTAAGTTACACTTAAGCATGCTAATTTGATTTAACTGATATCAAATGGACTATAATGCACCCACTGACTGAACAATTTCTTAAAGTAAACCTACAATCACTGCATACTTTCTTAAGGGTGGTTTTGCATGGTTAGTACGGCTCAATCTCTCGCTCTTATAAATGCCTTCCCCAATTAATATCCTCCAAATATATAGGACTACAGCACTTACAATGGCTAGGACTCATGGATGATAGAGGTTTTATGTACATTTATTGGAACCTATCTGGAGAATACAAGTTTGGGCAAGGCAGCCTCTACCGCAGAAGTTCAGCCACAGAACATTGGCTTTGCAATTCAAGATTCCAGATTTATTCCTCAGAAGCAAAGGAAAAGCAATACTCATCTGGCTTATTCCCATCTGTTTATGCCATTTTGTGCATTAGCAGCCAGCAAGGTGTGATGGCTTAGGTGTAGGCTTAGGAATGGGGAGTCCTAGGTTCTACTCCATGCTCTGCCATGGACACTCACTGGGTAGAGTAGATCTTACGCTAAATGGTGACCTTAGACTAGATGATATCTCTCAGTACAATCTCTCTCACAGGGTTGCTGTTGTGAGGAAAAATATGAGAAGTACTATGCGTGTTACTTTGAGCTCCTGTAGAAAAGGTGGGATATAAATGAAATAAGTAAGTGAAAACTTAGCTGTAGGTGAAAGAACTTAATGCCTTACCTTGCAAGTTATAGAAGCAGAAGGAAAGGTATCCATTCAGTAACAAACAAGCTAATAAAGTCACCATCTGGAGAAGGTTCTGATCTCAGTCTCTGGTGATTCGAGTTAAAGAATGGATTAGTTGTACGTTTTAGGAAAAAACGGGCATCTGGACTGGATTTTTCTCAAGTCGAAGACGTTTCGCCTTTAATCCAAAAGGCTTTCTCA
>JANHZU010004113.1:111567-124158 GCA_032468055.1 Acrochordus granulatus | reverse complement strand
TCCAGTCCAGATGCCTGTTTTTTAAACTTTGTTGCGATGCAATTACCCTGGATGAGTGAGAGTCTTCACAGACATAGACATATTAACTAATTCTCCATCTCTTAATAGCAGTATGGAGTGAGGATGTAGTTTGGGACCAAAAAACTACCCCCTACTAGCTGTTCCTTCTTTTCTCTTAGGGATTCTGTAGCTTCCTTCATTCTCCATGTCTCTCATATTACAGAAAGAAGGTAATTTTTCCTGGCCATTTACTAAAGCTCATTAAAGACCGAAGAGACCAAACAATGCTTCTCCTCAGAGGCTACCATTCAAACTCACACTGCAATTCTCTGTTCTAATACTTGAGACATATTAATTATTCCTTAGTGAAAAGTGCGTAATTCTTATTCTTCATTTCATGGGGGGAGGGGCTGGAATGGAGAGAAATAATAGGAAGTTTCTCTGAGTGAAAAGCTGTCTATACAGCAGGGAAATGAGGGGGGAAAAATGTGTGTTCTAAGAGGAATAAAAGCAATTATTTCAAATAATAATTTGAGGGATATTAATGTCTTTCTAAAGAAGATTGCTTTCAAGTAAACACTGGGGCTGAGTAAATCTGTTTTATTTATTAATCATTCCAAAAGTTCATTCTTTTAAATGATCAGCTTCCATGACACATAATGGCTTTAGTTAAATGGCAACTTGCAAATGTCGAAAAACTTTTGTAACCAGAGACTAATTTGTTTAATGCACTGAAAATGTTGTGCAGACATGAAACTACATATTAAACTTCAAAGGAAAATGCTCCAGTGACTAAATCACCTTAAAAGCAGGAGCACCAGCAATGCCATACATACAGGATTTTAAATGCTTCTACGTTTCAAATACTGAGCATTTTCTGAACATTTTTCTTCACCTCAAGACTGAGGGGCCATATGATGTCTATATTTAATTTCCAAATAACTTAAAAGGGATAAGATTTTCTTTTGCATCTCAATTAATTTGTTCTGTCTCTATTTGACTAGTATGTAGTGCTGTTGACATCACCTTCTCCATATGCTTTAAAGAGTCCCATGAGAAACAAAGAGAGAGAAAGAAAGAATGATGGAATGAAGAGAATACATTTGGAAACCATTTTATTTCTCAATTACCAACCAAAACGTATGGAAAAGATTTACGCTCTATCTGATTTACACCATAATTATACTTTGAAAGTTTAGAAATAAATGGCATGATCTTAAGAATCATTAGTTACTATACTCAATGTAATTGGTGTAAACTAATGAGTTTATTGGATGGCTGACCCTTAATTACTGATTAAAGTTAAAGCAGAACTTGAGCCAATCAGAAATTAGTTTGCTTTCAAAAGCACAGAATACTTTTTTTTATCTTAAAATGTTTTCTAGTAAGCTGCTTTATGATTAGCTGGGGCACATGACACAATCCTTTTTAAAGCAATCACATGCAGCTTCTTAACAACAGAACAGAAACTTATTTTTGCTCTTATGAATTAATGCCCATCTAATAAACATGGAATAAATAGGAATATAATTCCTGTCCTAGAGTTTCAGAGGTAACAGTTTCTAACAGACATATAAAGTTCCTTATTAAAATACATTAAAATCAATTGTCTTGGAAATAATTATGGTTGTCACGTACACATACATGTTGCCCAATAAATTAAAAAATAATATTGGCATTACTATAAGAGGGAGAACTAAGTTGCATAGGATGTACATGTGCTAATTTCTGTGTATAGGTATGATTTTCTATATAACTGCTAGAAATAAAATTCATCTCAGCCTAAGAAAGATTATAGCTTGTGCATTTGTTCAGTCTGCAAGTGATGAGATCTCCTGTCATATGGCCCTTTCTTCCAAATTTGCTCCATGTAGCTTTAGCTGTTGCATCTTCCAGGCAGAAAAAAATGGGACAAACTGGAAAGTTGGTGCAGCCAGATGGAGACTTTCTGTCTGCAAGTTTTCTGCTTCATCCTACTAACCCACAAACTGACAGTGGATTTAGAAGAATCACTACTAACACTCCAAGTGACACAGCAAAGCTTAATTTCTGCTGCAAGATCCCATTTCTTCTTGCTAGCATGCTAGAAAGAAGTGAGAAATGTCTTCTCTCCCCCACCCCTACCATCTGCTCTTGGAGTATAATTACAACAATAATCAAACTACTAAACAAATCGTTGCCCTTTTGTGACATCCTTAATCAGCTGTTTCACTTTGCCTAATGATGAACACAAACTCAAACAGTCTGACGTCCTTAGTTTAGCAGAATATGATTTCCCTTCCAAACAGCTAAACCAAGGTTTCCCAAATTCTCTACTCCAACTCTCAACACTCTACAGCTTATATGGCCATTGTTAAAAAATTTGTGAGCTGAAGTCCATCCATCTAGATGGTACCCAAGCTGGGAAGTCTGAAGTACAGTAATAACATTCAGCACCACATTATCCCTCTATCATTAGAAAATAATAAATCAAGCACAGCTTTACTATAAATAATCCAAAAGTACCCTGCAATTTTTCTTCTGAATCTCTCAGCAGAAGATCATCAGAGGACCATAGTGGTCCAGGAAGAAAAGTTTGAAAAGCCATGATCTAGAATAAAGATCAGTTAATCAACTAAGACTTTGTCATTGCATAGTAGGGCAATTCTCCCTCTTTGTTCCAGCTATTGGCCTTGAACCAGAGTTTAAAGTGAAGCAGTTCTAAGCTCAGGAATCTGTTTTTAGGACTTGGTCCAAACATATAAATGGAATATTGATGATTTTTTTCTTCAAAATCTGTTCAGGATAGTTGAGGAGCCATTATGGAAACTCATTATTCCAGGATGTCAGACAGATAATTTGGTGATTACTGTAACACTGTAAATTATAGCAATCATGTAACAAAGCCATCTCATTCAGGCAGTCCTCAGCAACTCTTCTGGATGCATGTATTCTGTACATCAATCTATACATTTTGAAGCATATTGAAAGGAAGAAAGAAATGAGGGATAACTATTAAAAAAGAAATTTGGAGTCTGGTGTTCCAAAAATGTCATTAAAATGTACCCTTATATCAGGGTAGGTCACCCTGTAGGTCCAGCTTTTTTATGTTGCCCTAAATTCTTCTCCCCAAATCCTGCTAGCAAAATTCAGTAGAATGATTCTTAGTTTTTAGTCTGTCCGTCTCCATCCTCTCCCTCCCCAAATATCAGAGATGGTAGTATGCAGTGGCCTGAGCTTGGGAAGCCTGGATCTAAGATTATTGCTTATTTAACAGTAACATGTTTGCAAAATATAGTAGATGATGATTTTGTCATTGATTCTCCTTTTGGTTATCCTTCTAACTATGGCCCAGCTTTATCTCCCAAACCTTACTTTTGAATACTTCCAATTATCTAATTAAGTTTATTTTCAGTTTCCTCCCTTAGACTGTTGGCTTTGAATTCTTGCTCTGCTGAATACAATTTACTTTTCCCTAGGTAAACAAAAAATTCCATCTTGTATTATTTAAAGCCAAAATCCAAATTGTTCTTTAAGATGTCAAATACAAGAAAGAATATATGAAAGATATAAAAAATTATTTTATAATCTGAGGCTACCAAGTTACCAGAAATATCAAACTTCCCTTTCTTATAAAAACAACTGTATAATATATAGGTTGTGCTTAAATGGATTATCTCTTTCTAAGTGGATGAGCCATAACATAAATTTATTTCCTTAAAGCAAGAAAAATATTAAGGAACAGTAAGATGAGCAACTGCCACTTTGCTTTAGTATTATGCTTCAAGACACAATAATTCCATGTTCATCAACCATGCAATAAAACAGAAATATGCAAAGCTTTTGCAAGAGAATCACAGGATCCACAATAAGCACACTGAAAATAAACCTCTTATCTTTTGTTTAAACAGTATACCACAATTTCACTATGATGTCTATTTAACAGTGGGAAACCAATGTCTTTTGACAAAACTATTTTCAAATGAATGTTGACTCATAATTGCAGAATTGTCCACAAGACTTTGCATTAAAGGGATGAGGGAAAACGTGCAAATAGGCCTGCATGCCTTGAAACCTCTTCCACTCAAACATAGTCCATCATCTTGCCAAGCACTGGACTGCTGTGCATTCGTTTTTTGCAGGGAACAAACGCCACAAGCAATGAATTGCTGGTAGTCTGAAATAAGATTGGGAGCCTGTTTCTCCCCCAGAGATAAAAATCTCTCAGGTGGTGATTTCAGGTAAATTCCAAAGCCATTTCATTTGAATGGCAACAAACATTTCAGGCTAGTTGTACAATGCTATCTAAAATACTCCCTCTACGATTATGGATGACGAAGATACAAATTTGAAAAGACATATCCCAAAGAAAAAATATTCGGTTAAGTTTCCCACCTATTTTTAGATAGTAATATTTTTACATCATGATGTTTGTTTTTCTCAACTGCATGTGAAGTGGGCTCCAGTGCTTGGAGCTTGGTCAATTGTTCAGATGTTTCTAAATCTTTATGGTCCATGGATGCTATTTCACTAGAACCACAAGTAACAGCTTCTTTTGAGTTTTGCAAACTTATACTGTTATCAAAATGATAGCATCTAGCTGCCTAGAATTCCACCAGAATATTTTCAATTGTTCTCTATTCTTCCTAAACATCAGGATTTTTTTTGCAAGAACTCCTTTTTGCTTTTTGTGTTAAAAATATTTAAGCTTCATCTTCATTGCTAGAGCTTCCAGTGAGTAATCTAGTGTTCTTTATTTAGCACTGGATGATTGGTTCTTGTGGTCTAAGGAATTTTAAAGAATTAATCTCCAGAACCACAAAAGATAGCCATTTCTTTTATTCAGATTTTTTGATGATCACAAAAGATAGCCATTTCTTTTATTCAGACATTTTCACAGCCATGTTATTACCTGGCCATGATATATCTTTGTTGGTGATATCTCTGAATGTTAATATTTTGTTTAAATCTGGCAGAGACTTCCTCCCAAGCAGCAGATTTATTTCATGGCTACAGACACCATCCCTGATAATTTTTGAATTTAGGCTAGTTTGATTTTTTTTACCCTTGTTTCTACTGGGCTGGCATTGCCTGTTAACATAATCTTTTGGGTGAGATTTTGTTGATTTTTAATTCTGAGTAGAAGGTTGCTATTTGCAGTCTTTTCTTTCACCTTCAACAAGAAATTCCTTAACTCTTCCTTGCTTCCAGGAATATATTATCAGCATATGTTGGTTACTGATATTTCTCCCAGCAGTTTTAATTCTAATTTCTGTTTCTTCTACTCCAGCATTTCTTGTGAATTTGTATGTGTAAATAATTAAGGTGACAATATACAACTTTGGCATGCTCCTTCCCAAATTTAAACGATTTAATAGCCCAAATTTTCTATGCTGTCACATGTTTTCTGGTTATCATATGGTCAGCAGATGAGGTGGCCTGGTCTATTCAAGTTTTTAAGGACTGTCTTCTAATTATTGTAATCTATAACAATTCAACCTTTCTTCAGCTATTTTCAGCATGTCAACTGATAAAAATATAACAGACAAAACATTGCTAATGATATCACAAATTTCTGTCCAGAATTCCTTAGATGTTATTTCTCAGTTTATATCTATTAAATCTATTCTTTATCTTCAATGCATAATCATACTGTAGCAATTATTAACAAAGTTGTATCCCATTGACCTTTGATTTTTGTTTTATTTTAAATTGAATTTTTGCAAAATGGCATTTAACATTTACTATTTCACCGATGACCTAGAGATCATGGGTTTTCCTTCTAACATTGTATACTTCAATGAGTATAGCCACATTTACCTACTTGTCAATATCTACATTTATTTATTCTTTGTCTTTTTGATACTTGTGATTAGAAATGGTTTGTAATTCAGACAAAGGGCATGGGAGATTTACATATTTGGTAAGCAAGGAGGGACCACCCAGCTCATGGCTCCTCCATTTTAAATTATTTAGTTCAAATGATGTTTGGATATCATGTAACTTTTTAATGAAATTTTGGCCATAGCATATTGGTTCACAACATTTTGCTACATAAGTGTAGACACTCTTTCCTTTTTATTTTTGCTAATATATAAGTATTTTCTTCCTTTTATTTTTAATATTCTGATAGAAATGGTGAAGGAAAATTGTGATTTGTGGATTATAGGTTGCCTTCAAATTTGATTTCATGCAGAAAGGTACAGTCCTTCAAATTCCATCTAGCATTTGTTCTAGCTCTACCTACTGAACGTTTCTCCTGCCAATTGTGACCAACTCTAGGGGGTAATGCTCATCTCTGATTCATTGCCAAAGGAGCCAGCATTTCTCTGAAGATGCTTCCATGGTCATGTGGCCAGCATGGCTATATGCCGAAGCATGTGGAATGCTGTTACCTTTCCTACTGAAGGTGGCATCAATTTATCTACTTGCATTTTTTGAACTGCTAGGTTATCAGGAGCTGGAAAAAGTAATGGGAGCTCACCCTGTTACATGGTGGCGCTTGGGTCTTGAACTGCTGAGTTGCTGACCTTCCAGCCACCAAGCCCAGTGTCTTAACCACTTGGCCACCATGCCATCTGTTACTACCTTCAATTCTTTTCTTCTAGGTCAACGTATGCAGAAAGTTTCTTGCCTTTGCTTTAGAAAAAAACAATTTTTAGAACCATGTATCGTGGGCTTTCATAACTGATCACATTTCCAGAATGATCCAAATTTAACTTTCCTTTTCTTTTGTGTGTATGGACCTTAAAATCAGTGTTGATTCCTGGTGAGTGCCTGGGCTAGCCCTTGTAGTTTTCTTGGCCACATTTTTCAGAACTGGTTTGCCCTTACTTCCTTTCTAGGGTTAAGAAAAGAAGGACTGGCCATAAATTACCTACATAGATTACTTACATAGACTAGCTAGTTTTGTGCCTAATATGGGACAAACTCATGGTCTCCTTGTTGCCTTAATCACTACAACAAACCAGTTTTATTGTACTTTTCATTATAGGATCTTAATCAGATGTTTTATGCATTTAGAATGGCAACATATGCATTATTCATAAACAAAACAAAAAACAACAACCCCAGGCTTTGAAATTTTCAAGTTTATAGTCAGAATAAAGAACCTGTTTGCTAACACTTGATTGATTTAGGGAAAATTCCAAAAATCCATTTTTTGTGGTCTCAAATTAGAAACTCTTCTGTTGCATTGGAAAAAATATCATAAGCAAAAAGC
Source organism: Acrochordus granulatus (assembly GCA_032468055.1). Classification (NCBI taxonomy): domain Eukaryota; kingdom Metazoa; phylum Chordata; class Lepidosauria; order Squamata; family Acrochordidae; genus Acrochordus; species Acrochordus granulatus. The sequence goes on along the minus strand of JANHZU010004113.1, from coordinate 116,957 downwards.
AGATAGAATTATTATAAATGACACTGCTTAAAAATGACTGAAATAGCAAGCATTTCATATGTAAATGAAGTAGATAATCAGTATGTATCTTGTTTATTAGGTGCAAAATAGTAAATATGAAATATTAATTATAGATTCCTTCTGTAGATAATAACATTTCAGAATTATCAAACTTCATGTGATCTTCCTGGCAATGTTACAGTAAATAATACATTATTTTGCTGGGATGGTAACATGTGGAAATTATAATGATGCCATAGAGTTTACAATGGGACACAAATGTTAAGAAGGAATTTTAATGTTGCCCTAAATATTTATCTGGGCAGAAAGAAAGAAAATAATAAAAGCAAAGTAATAAACGAGTGTGCACATTTGAGTGCAGTAGTAATTTCCTCTGAATGTTTTAACTTGCTTGGCAGAAATACTGGAAAATCTAAAATTCTTATTCTTCCTTTGGAGCAAATTATTTCTAGATATTGTTCTACATTATGGTCTTCATTTTCTGGTTATTTTTTGTTACAGGATAAAAGGTTGCTGATGCAGAGAGTAACAATGAAGAATACAATCCAATGCTTACATCTCAGGATAAATAGAGAGAGGTTTGCATTATAAAAGTAGAAAGCTTTGGATTAATGCTATATTAAAAGTAACTACAGAAAGATGTAGCCATTTTATAATTGGAAAATTTTCAAAACAGTTTTGGTATTATTTGATCAATTTTTAAAAAAAACTTTGAAATATTAGACTTTGCTGAGCTAAGGTCAAGCCTCAAGAGTGGTAGTTTATCAGAAATAATTGGGTTACAAAGTTTGATGTTAAGAAGCACAATTGTGTCATTTAAAATGGATCGCTTACTTAAACACAAATTCTTGGTTAACTAAATTAAACAGATTTATTTAAAAATCTGTACCTGTTTATTCTCATGGTTGGATAATTTAAAACAGCTTTCCTGAATCACTGTGAGGAGCTGCTCCTTGCCTAGGAATAGACACATCCATGCACAAGATGGATTTATGCCAAGGCATTCCTAGCCACAGTTTCCACCTACTCTTTGAGCAGGAGCTGAGAGTCCTGGAGGACTAACTGATTGTGTGCTGTCCCACATGGGGAAATGCAGCCTCATGCAGGACTAAAGGTAGAAAATCCCAGACTTAAGTGGCCTCAACATCCATAGCCACTTAGTCTTGTTACGAGTTAAGCCTGATTTTGTCCTTCCTCTTCCCCTCCCCTAACAGCCTCTTAGGCACTGGGACAAGACTTTGATGGCTTGTCTAAATTTATCAGCAGGATCTTTCTAGAATATTGATGATAAAGACAGAAAAGTGCATTAAGCTTCTAAAACAAGAATGCAGTTTCATTCTTGCAGAGGGCCCAAACTGTCACCAGGATTCAGGCTTGTTTCAAAGGAAACTCTTTTTCCAGGACTTTTTTTTAAAAAATGTGATAAACCTCTTTCCACTGGCCTTTCTGGATGAAGTTGGTGAGATTTAAAGACCAAAACTTCCCCAGAGACTAAGTTTTATAATTTTGCTCTGGCACCATATTTTGACAGGCACAGCTGAAAGACTTAAAGGTGGGGGTAATGTTAAGTAAGTAAACAACATGAAACAAAAATGTATAAATATGAAACACTACAGTTTTGAATTCATAGGTTTACTGCAACTTTCTACTGGAGAAAAACATGGAAAAATAATTTGTTGCCCCAATTTTTAGTTCACATAAATATTATATTTTCCCTTTAAAAATGAATCTTTTGGATCAGGCCAAAATTGCAGAAATAAAAGACAACAACAGGTGGCACTGTGGTTCAAGTACATCAAGTACTTGTTACTGTTAGTGGGAGTTATACTGTAGTTGTGTGTTCCCGCATTTTAAAAAAGAGCTATATTAACCTTCAAATCACAAAAACATCACTTCTGACTAAAATGGCATTGCTACCATATTTTATCTCATTATGTTGCCAGTTATTCTTACAGTCATAATGTCAGATAACTTTGTAACTGCCTGGATGAGTCCCTACAGTTTTTTGGCAACATTTCAGAAGTGGTTCCTGATTTCCTCCTTCCTAGGGCTGAGAGAGAGTGACTGGTCCAGGTCACCCAGCTGACTTTGTATATAAAGTGGGACTAGAACTCATGGCCTGCCATTTCTAGTTCAATGCCTTAAACACTACATCAAACTGGTTCTTACTTTTTACCCTAGTTTGATCTTATTTGCTATGTTAGACCTATAGTACACAATGATTACTTTTGTCCAGTAGTTTTTTTCTGTCACCAAGGTTATTTGGGTAAATGACACATAGAAACAAGCTTGCTTATGTGGCTTGTTCCAAACTCTTCCATCATAAGTAAGAGAAATTATTATAACAAAAACAAGAACACACAATTTAATTTTCCTGTTCAGAATGAAAAACCATGGCATTCAATTGCTATATAATTGGTTCAGAGGAACATGATATTGATTTATATGCCATTGAAAAGTTCTCTTGCAAACCTAAGCAAAATCTTGTTTCTCCTATAGTAAGATGGATCATTTATGATCAAGGAGCTTATAGTAGACACTGGAGGTCCCAAAATACTCCAACATAAACCTGATTCAAAAGGCACTTTTCACTATAAAATTAAGTTTGTTTGTTTCAAGCCAAGCTGTGCAAACAAAAAAGCTCTTGATTTCCTATTGTCATTAAAATACTTATTTGGAGGGTTAAACTAGGCGTTATATGTCAGCACATTCCAAAATCTCTGCAGTGTTATCACGGACAAGTGAAAGAATCTAAACAATTGTTTTTCTGTAGTATTACAGAGAATGAAATTCACTGAGATAGTAAGATTCAGAATGGACATTTGTATGTTGTTCTTTCAAACAAAATTTCCTAAGTTCTCCAACAGCAGTTTTTTAAAATCTGGATTAAAAACAACTGCAACAACTAAAAAATGTTCAGGAACATGAAAAAGTCTTGGGCTGCCAAAAATGGACAAAAAGCAAATAGTGACAGGGTGCTCTGTGAAAGAAAATAGAAAGTTAACAAAAATATACACAAAAATAAAACAAGGCAAAATGTCCTTCACATTGTTTACTTTCAGTCTTTTCCTATGCCAAGTACATATATTTCACTAGAATGCAGTCTAACTTGTACTTTAGGCCTACAGGGGGTTAGAAAACTCATGAGCACCACTAGGTGACAGTACAGAAATCCAGAAAACTAATTCTTGCTTCTGTCAGGTGCCTGTCTGGAGTTTTGCAACCTAGATCTGAAAACCCTTGCCCCAAGGCTCCATCAGAATGTGTCTCAACCAGTTATTCTTACTTCTCTATCTTCTGAATCAGAGACTGAAGAACATTTTAGAGAGGATTCTTCAGGGAGAGTCCTAATAGGAGGGAGGAAGTGAGAAAAAATGCCTCAGCTAGAATGGGGAAAATGCTGGAGGAAGAACTTGAAACCCCACTAAGAAATGCATCTAAATTGTACTTCTTCAAGAGGAGGTAAGTCAAGAACGTTCCTTTTACAGCCAGATTCCAGTTGATGTGATAATGGAGGATTGGCTGCATTTGTGGGGGGTGGACATGTAATTTAGAGACCTTTAAATAAAGACATCCTCTACTTGAAGGGTTATCCAGATCATGTCAGCAATTTATATTGTTGATGTATTTCCACTTAGATTGCATGCAGATTATTTCCCAAATTTGCAACTATACCTATACATATGCATTTTTAGACACATCTGTCTCCACTTTTTTTTTCTTTTGCAGATGTATTTTATTCAGGGTGTGGATGATGTGAAGTAGTGATTCTTCTCCATTTTGTGTAAAATAGAGTTTTATTTAAAATACTCAAGCAGATGTTGGGGCAAAAGTGATGGACTGCTCGCCTGTACTGCATTCTGCCCTGAATTACCAAGTTAATTTCTAGTATTTGACACATGTCAAGCAGACGAGGGCATAGTTGTTAGCTAATCAGACACACATAAAATAAATGCCTTTCTCTGTCCCTTTAACACAAGTCTGATATATATAAAAATCAGCCACTGCTGGATTTTGTGACATCTAATGGCTTTTTAAGAGAAAAAGGCCACTATATAAAGTAAGAGTCCAGTCAGAAGATACAGGGAGGGAGAAGGAAGTATTACATCCCTCTTTTGTTTTCGGCTTCTCTTGTTCTTTATATATGATTGGGGAAGAGTCATGTTTAAAAGCACAGGTCTGCCACCGTGCCATGCCATTGGGTCTGCAGGCTATGCTCTGAATTGTCTAGAAAAGTTCTCTGATTTATTGTTTTATTTTGCTTTTATTTTATGTTGCCCTAAGCAGAGCTTTTGGAACGGTGGCTGATATTTTTGTTTAAAGTCATAAATAAAATATGCCCCTTATGCAAAAAAGAAAGAAAAGAAAGAAAAAAGCAAAAGAAAACAAGTTCATAAGATTTACTTTTGCGTTTTCTCATTTAAAAAAAGTAAAGATTTCCCCTTTCAGTTATGTCTGACTCTAGGAGGCAGTGCTCAATGTACGCACACACATAAACACATTTTTATTCTACATGTTATAAATTTACAATACTAGTGGTGACTACTTTTGAAGACTAAACTAGCTTGAAACCAGGTTATTTGAACAACCACTTTTAGCAGCCATATGAGTTTGTTTGGGATTCATGATTGGCCTGAGGATTTATCAGTTTGAGTGGTAGAAGAGAAAGGGCCTTTTCTGTGGTGGTCTTAACCTTTGGGATGTTTTCTCATGTGATATATACTCAGTTTAAAAGCAGACTTATTGATCTACATATTTCAGTCCACTTTTCATTAAATAATGGTACTGTGTTGCCTAACTATTACCTGTCTTGAATGTATTTCATTATACGGTATCTCCTTTTTCTCTAAGATGCATGGGGTAGGATGCACAGTTGCTTTTATTTTATCCTTATCCATGTTTATGTGGTAGTTCCTGATCTGTTCTGTTTGTATATACTTGTTTGACTTGGTGGTCACTTACCAAAATAAACATGATCAACATTTCATCCTTAGAAAAGCCTTGAAATAGAGCTGCAATGTCTCAGTGACCATGAGATGGTAGCAAAGTGTTACAGCTTTCCGTAAGTTTCTGTTGATATCTAGTGGTCATCCAGATCTATGCAGTCCAGATCTGATTATCCTACAGTACTTAAAGTCAAAAGAGACTAGTAGCACCCCTTCTGACTGACAAATTTTGTTAAAAAGCATGAGTAGCTCATGAAAGTGCATGCCCTGTTACTGAAAAGGTGCTACCAGACTCTCTCTGATTTAAAAGTAATTTTGAGTAAGGAGCTAAATTCACCTATCACTGTAATCTTGCTTAGCATAATCTTAGCCACTGTGGTATATAACCCATCATCATTCCATGTGGTTTTGGTTTGTCTAATC
>JANHZU010004113.1:100267-103885 GCA_032468055.1 Acrochordus granulatus | reverse complement strand
CCCTTCCTCCCTTCCTTCCTTCCTTCCTTCCTTCCTCTTTCTTTTTTTCCCTATCCAGACCATGGTGAACCCAGGCAGCAGCTCGCAACCTCCCCCTGTCACCAGTGGCTCCCTCTCATGGAAAAGATGTGCAGGCTGCGGGGGAAAGATTGCTGATCGCTTCTTGCTCTATGCCATGGATAGCTATTGGCACAGTCGTTGCCTGAAGTGCTCCTGCTGCCAAGCCCAGTTGGGAGAAATCGGTACATCCTGCTACACGAAGAGTGGCATGATCCTGTGCAGAAATGACTATATCAGGTGAGCTGGCAGAGGGAAAGGAGAAGACCTGCAGATAGAAAGGAGAGCTTAGGCTACAAATAACTCCATCTGAGGGAAGCCTGATTTTATAAGGGCAGTTCTTTTTCTGGGTAGCAACAGGAAAGTTGGGAGAGATATGAATAAATTAACTTTTTAGGTGCCCCTGAACTTTTAAGAATTCCAGATTACAGTCAGCTGCTAAAATTATTATCTGGCAAGAAGAGAATTGGGTTTCTCTGCCACCTCAAAAAGAGACAAGTAGACAGCTAAATGGGGCTATGAAAAGATGAAGTCATGGTTTATTGTAGTATTTTCAGTAAGAGGGTTTAGAATGATGAGTTTTTTGTATGTGTTGTAAAACTGTTGATCAGCTGTTGAGATGGTGATGCACACCCACAATTGTAGCCCATTAGTAATGTTTATATTCATATTGCTGAAGGGCTTATTTTTTCAATGGTGAAGGAATACTGTATGTAGATGGATAAACACTTAAATATCTCTAATTACATAAAACATTCATCTCACTTTTTCAACCTCAATTTTCTTTTTCTAATGCAAATTAGTTTTTGAATGCAATTAACAAAGAATTTTAAGAGGTCAGGTATCTTATTGGATCTTTTCAGGTGAACTTGAGCTCTTTTAAACTAATTTGAAAGGAGGCATTTTGAAGGATTACACATTTAATTTGAGCAAATGGCTTGATAGACTGATGCACATGAATGCTTGGGGGGGGTTAGTTCAGCAGCCAATAATTAAACAGCCTCCTCTCTCTCTCTCTCCCCCCTCTTTGGCATGGAAAGAATGTGAAAAAGAAGCATATGGGGTGTTGTCTCCATAGACTTCATCTTTGGATTTTATAGATTATATTTACAAAAGTGTCTTAATGCCTGGAAGGGTGAAAGAACCAGTTTCATAGTTGAATACTTTTCCTTATACCTCTGCCTCAGATTGTAGACTGTTTGACTATAAATATTTTAAACCCTATATTGGCGGAATTTGTACTGAACTGTAGAATAGCAAGGTATAGTGATGAGCTGAATTTTAGCCATATTGTACTGATATTTGAGAATAAGGCACCAAAGAGGTTTTTGCCTACTTATAATGTGTTGTTTACCTTTTTTCTGCAGGCAGTTTCAGCCAGCTAACTGGAATATGGGGGAAAAGGTTATTAAAAGATTTTAAGCAGCTTCCAATATTAATTTTGCTAAGCATGTAGATTTTTAGAATAAACGGTAAAACACAAGTTTGTGCAAGCTTGCACAGATATATTCTTGATCTCTGTCTGAACAAACTACATAAGCAAGAAATAATTCTAATTAAATAGAGCAGAACGGTTAGAAAAAAAGGTTTGTTTTGAAGTGGAAAAATTGACACTCCTGTTCAAATTCAATGAACAGTACAGATTTTGTCTCTTTCTACTAAAACCGTCAAACAACCCTCTTATGATCACTACTAATTAAAAAGAGAAGTTCCCTACTGTGTCCCTAAGGCAAGTTCAGACCAGCTTATTGGAATCTGTCCTTCAGGTTTTTTATGTGACCAAAAGATATTGCAGGTGTGGTACAGGGCTGTTACTAATACTATTCTTTATCAGAGGATAAATGTGAACTGATTTTACTCCATCAACCTGATTTTTCTGTGGATCCAATTTGTTTGCCTGGTAAAATGAAAATCAGGACATTTTAACACATGAAATATGTGCTTCTGGAAATCTGTCTGTTAGGGCTACTGATCTAGGTATATATGTAAAAAGACCAGCTTTTCCATTGGTATCCAAAACGCTTTCAGCATACGTAAGTGGAAATCCTAGTCTACCAAGAAATAGGATGCAACCATTTTATCAGCATTTGGTCTGGTGCACATCGTTTTGTAGAGGAGGGGACCAGAAGAGGTGATGGGAAAGAACAGTCCTCCAAAGTTGCATTTTGTTCTATGGACTGTTTGCAAAAATTCCAACTATGATTTTAATTAGAGTTACAGTAGGATGCTTTCATTATAAAGCTGAGAAGAGAATTGATTATTCAGTCCTGAAATGAAAGCATGGAACTACTTTAAGACTGTGGTAGGAGAAAATTTTCCTCCCCCCCCTTTTTTTTTAAATCAAGGGGCTTTAACCCTGACTTCGAACTGTAGTTTTTCAAAACTGGGCTCAAAACAGCTGCAGATTGCCCTAGCAGCTTAAGGATGCTTGTGTGCATGTGTAAAGGGATGGAAGTCCATTGACTTCTCTCTGGCTCCTTAACTTGCAACCATAGTACTCTTAAGTAAACCAGGGAGGGGGAGAATTGGAAAGGAGGAGGTGATGAGCAGCCCTCCCAGTCATGAGATTTTAGATAAAGCAGCAGCAACAGTAGTGTGGCAATGAATCTGTACAATTAAGAGCTTTAATTAGTGTCTCCTTCATTTTCTCTTAGTTCTGATAGGTTTTATCTAATGAGATTTCATCCCTGGCTTAGATCTGCCTGGAATGACGTGTCCGAAATGAATGAGAGCGGTGTCGCAAACAAAACATTTAATTAACAGAATTGGCCTTGGAGAGAGCAAGAAAGAATTGGCTAGGGTGGATTTGAAAAGTGTGATGGTGGGAAAGCAAAATAGCTTTTTCTTAAAGGGTTAATGCCTTTGCATCCATTTATAGCTGCGGCTCTTTAATATGGTTTTAATATGCCCTATTTGGAATCTATGACTGGAGAAGGGTGAACAGAGAGAAGGGTGCCTGTTTTATTTTTTTTCCTTTTCTTTTTGTTTTAATTAAGGTTCAGATGAAATGGTTTTGTCCTTGGATGGAATGGACTATTTATGTTCATCCACACATCCTGCTATGGCCTATGGGCTATTTGACATGCCAGGGCAGACACTCGATCCCTATTTCAACAGGCAAAAGATACTCTATTTTCTCCAGGCTGCTCATTGCCATTCACGTGGTTGTCCGCAGTATGAGCTATTTGAGGAGGGGAGGAAAGCAAGGGAACCGCCAGGCAGAGAGTTCATTTTTTCTGGTAATCAACAGCAAGCTGCTATATTCAGGGAATGCTGTCCCTTTAATTGAACAGGCTAGGTAATTAAATGGCATTTTTCCAATAGGACGTGCTAGGTAAATCTAATAGTTGGTTATTTAATATCACTTTGAAGTCTGCCCACTCAAGCACAATGACAGCCCAGGAGCATGTGAACTATTAGCTTGGAAAAAAAAATCCAGGATCTCAAAAATTAATTAAATCGCATGCAATTTAGGGGGAACGTTTATCTTGATTTGTCATAACAGAATTAATTCAAGGCCTCCAATTCACTTGGGGGCAGATCTGTTACTCTGAATTAACC
>JANHZU010004113.1:92767-95267 GCA_032468055.1 Acrochordus granulatus | reverse complement strand
AATAGGAACTTCATTAATGTCTATTCTAAGGATAACAAAAAAATAACATTTATCTGTTAGTAAGAATTTTGAAGATAAAATTTAAACCCCTCTCCTAAGTGGTTTGTGAATTTAGAAGCATCCAAGAGAATATAAATGCACACTGTATTTAGAAGATAAATATATTCAGAAAAATATCAGCTCCTCCTTGAATAGGTAGGATCTTGCTACAATTAATAATTGCCATTTATTTAGTAGTTACTCCATATATCTTGCTTTTAAATAGGGTAGATGCAATTAAGGACTTCTATATACATTATTTGGAAACAAACATTTGAGTTTGATAGAAATTATTTCCAAGTAAACTGATGAGATGACTACATTCTCTTGGTACTGTTTAGATATCTAAGTGGCTTATAATCTAGGTACAAGCTGGTCTCCTGGCTAGTAAGTAACTCCTTTTTTAAAAAGTAATCGAGGTCTTTTATATTTGTTCCTGGTGACTGTGAGCATGTTTGAATATGTTTGGTTGTTCCTTTGTTGTAGTTAAAGATAGAAATTGTCATACAGTGCTAGAATTGCAAAGCTGAATCCCATTCTCACACAGAACACTTAAATAAAGGAACGCAATTGATTGTGTTGCTGTACTACATTAAAAGATGAGGTGCAGTGAATGGGGCAACAGACTGTCATTCTTAGTAATCCTAGTCCAGTCTAAATGACTTAAGTAATACCATTTTATCATATAACATTGGATGAGGAGCTTCAAGGATGTAATATTTGTGTAATATACATGCTACAAAGAGGGAATAACTGGATGCTGTCAATTGTAGTCAGTAACCCAGTAAGTGCAGCCATCTAATGCTAGATAAATCTAGGTGGTTTGTTTTGTTCAGGGCATATTATTAGTATCTGTCTCTCTCCTTCATTCTTCACTAGTGATATCTTCCTTGGGCTTTCCAGTCATCTAAAATGGAAGAGTTGAAAATAACTACTTCTCTTCTATGCTCTGTATAGTATAGTATATAACTTGGTATTTTACTTTAATAAATGCAAACAAAATCACTAACATAGATCCCTTTAAAGAAAGATAGATCAGAATAGGTTTTTAAAATACAGATTAATCATTTAAAGTCAGCCAAGCAACTTTTAAAATTAGTGTAATAGAAGTTTATTCTGTCCATAGTTAGTATAATTTCTACATGATGATCATGTGTTCATTTTGGCCCACTGAGTCAAATATCGGTGTTCTATTTTCAAAAAAGAAACACGTTCTTAAGAAATGGAGCAAAACAGTAGATTTCCATTGAGCATATAAAGTTTTCTTGAATCAGATACTGACTTCTTAAGCCATGCATTTAAGATTTGCCAGTCTTGCAGTTAGCTATATCCCAGGAGGAGCAGTAACAGCATCTGTGGTTTGATCCATTATTTCAGATTTCCCATTGCTGTGCTTGAGTTTTACGCAATAATTTGCAAATTAAAATAGAACTTTCTAGAAAATGTACAATATCCTTTGTGGTTACATTGGTGAAGGAGGAGTCACTAGTAACTTTGGTTATTAAAATCTTATATAGCTTTTTAAAAGTTAACCATTTAAAATACTATAATGCAACCCACTGCAGACTTTTAGTCATATTTGCAGCTGAGGAACTTTCTTTATGGCAACTTACTTTATTGTGTTGTATATATGATTCCATCTCTCTCTCTCTTCTTATTTCCCAACTCCACAGCTTGTTTTTACAGGGTATAAGTTTTCCTTTCATTGGTGGTGACCAAAGCATTCCCTTTGACCAAGCTCCTATAGTTTTAAATAAAGCATGAGTTAGATTACGTTTTGCTATTCTTTCTCTTGCAGAGAAGCTTCTAGTTTACATATCATTCAGCAGTTCCCTTGTACTTACATAATTGGTATTGTCTGTGTCCATAGTAGAGGACACTTGATGCTCATTTATTAAATATGCTTGCTGGCCGCTCCCTAATCTTTGTTCTGGACAGACAAATTACCTTTCTCGCACTGAGCATCAGCTCTGGGGAATTAAACCTCCAAGCTTCTACCAGTTTAATTAGCTTGAAAGTGGGGGGTTGCAGTTACTAATAGACCTCAGGCTTTTAGTAACTTCAAGTAAGAGTAAAAAAAAACTTCCTAGGAAATTCAAAATGTCAATTAAAAACCATAAAAATCTAATATATTATTTCATTTTCATAACTGCAAACAGATTGCATTTGAAAACTGTCAATCGTTTCTACTTTATCTGTAGAAGTTAGATTTCTGTCGAGCTAGGCATTTTTAATTATCACAATTCATTAACACATTACAGTGGAGGCACATGTTTGACTTCATATATTACAGAGTTTATGTAACATTAACTAACGTAGCAGATGAGGAATCTTAAATGGAAGGAAAATATTCCAAAATGTCTATATTTAGTTTTTGTGCTATGCAGCATGCTAACTACTGTTGCCTAGGGGAGGGTATCTTATATGCTTTGACAGAATTTTTTTCCTAATTTAGAAGATC
>JANHZU010004113.1:78496-92083 GCA_032468055.1 Acrochordus granulatus | reverse complement strand
AGAAAAATGAAAAAAGATCCACCGGAAGAGAGAACAACTTTGAGTGGGGAGGGTGGGACAAATGACTAATGAAGCTAATTCAGATAAGCTTTGAAGTCTGCTTTCTACCCTCATTAACAATTAGCAGGGCACTGGTGAGCATTTGTACCCTGTGTTTTACCTTAACAGCATTCTCTTTTCTCTTTGTATATTTACGTGTTGTAGGAAATGTTTCAAAACTCAGACCTGAGCTAATGGAAGGATGGGGCTCTTGTGATAATCTATCACAAATACTTTTATTGTATCTCTGTAAAATATAATGTATGTATGCATGTAAGTGTGTTTTGTCCTAATGTTGCTACTTCCCATGACACAAAAAGAAAAAAAAAATTCAAGCTCATAGCAGCAACTGTAGAATTTTCACCTACTCCTAATTCACTGAATGAAGAAGAAAAATCTTTTATTTGTGATACTTTCAGAGACATTTGCTCTAGTATGGTGTATTTAAATAATAAAAAAATTAAAATGAAAGCAACTGTAATTGATTTTGGATTTCAGTGCAATGGGGCAAATTTCGATCAATGATTGAAGTCATACATAGCTGTCACAATAAGCTAATTTTTAAAATGTCCTGTTCTTGCTTCCCCGTAACTTTATGGCAAAAAGGAATGCATTGAAATCTGTATGAAGAGATACTTTTAGCAGCATTACAAAATGCAAAAGTGATGTCTAATGTTTCAAAGATTTATTTCTATAGCAGCGATGTTTAATGGCAGTGGAGATTTAACTAAGAATTTTATACTCATTTCATTTAAGTCATCCAGTTTTCATTAATGGTAGGAAATGTATATCTTTCCTAACATTATTAACTTGCTAATGGTAATCATTTTTATGTGAATTCAAAAGCACATCTAGGAATTAGAGTAGTTTCTGAGTTGCTAAATTACTCAAAACTGTCCTGGTTATGAACATTTAAACATTTATTTAAAATGTCATGTTATAGCAAAACGTCCTGAGAAAAATATATTTCACTCATTTTTCTAATGTAAAATAGCCCCCTCTTTCCCAATTATTAGTAATGTTTCAATGGTGCAGAAGTGAAAACCCTTCTCAATGCTTTGCATTGATCTACATCATGGGAAAATGATCCACGTGCAATTTTTTTAACTCAGTGAATCTGATAATCACTGTAGTGCATACAGAGATACATGTAATTCATAAAATATCCAAAAGCATAAAGCGGTATTGAAAATTCAAGGCAAAGTACAGTATACAAAAATGTCTTGTAATTAAGGTCTAGTGTGTACCCACTATAGATAAAGCCCATACATTGGAAACAATACTTCAAATATTATAGTTGCTAGTTTATAGAGTTCATGAAGTGGCTAAGATTAGATGGCTTATTTCAACATTTCCCAACCACTTTGGAGTTGTGTGGACTTCAATTGCCAGAATTGTCATCAATGGCTATGCTGGCTTTGGAATTCTGGGAGCTAAAGTCCCCACACCTGGAAATTGTCATGGTTGGGAAACACCGGCATACACAATATCCTGAAAATTGTCTTGTAAAGACAACATACATAAATTGTAAAGAGATGGCAATGAAGTACATGGTTAAAATGGAGCAAATCTATTGGCATATGGCATCATGGGGCTCATTTTGTCCATCTCTCAAGATTGCATCCCTATAAATATTTCAACATTGCCATAGAAATACGAATTTTTATATGGGTAGGAATGGAAAATTGTTGCCACAGTTGAGAAGTTGCCTAATGTGACCCAAAATACTCTATAATTATGGATAAAAAGTGTCTTTCAAACTGAATTTGATTCTAGTGATTTCATGGACACATATCCAATTTCATAGACTATGTAATATACATAAGATTGGCAGATTTTACTCGATAAATAACAGCTCTTGAGTGTTAACTTGGAGATATAACATGCAGAGTTCTGCTTTTCATTAAATTTCACATATCTTCATCTTTACCAGCACAAAACAGTTCAAGAATAAGATGGGTTCCCCCAAAATAACAATGTAATCCATGAATAATTTGTAGTCAATTTGTCATGGTTGATGTTGGTCTGCCTGTAAGATAGTTTTGTGTAATCCTGATCCATGCAAACTGAAGAAAGACATGCATTCTGAATTCCAAGTGCATTCCTGGTAAATATTAATGTTCTCTGGAGTGAGAAGTGTTAACATCATTTTATTTCTAACAAGATACATGCACTTAAGATTCTAGGGTGAAACTAAAAATAGGAAAAGTTAATTGCAAACTCATTAAAACTAAAGGATTTTAATGTACATATTTTAATTTTGATTAGATACATAGTTAAGTTTAATTTATTACATTTCCCAGAGAATCCACTGAAGCATTGGCCTGGTTTAATTGTAATGCCCAACGATAATTTAGTACTGCATAACTGAATTTTAGGTGTTCTCCCCTTTGCTCTCTCTCTCTCTGATTTCCAAGTGAGCCAGTTAAGGAAGACGAAAAGTGATTCTGTGATTCCTTCACGTATTGCCAGACAGACTCTGTTTTCAAGCTAAGCAACTGCAAATTATTCTGCTGTCTTTAAGAGGAATTTACTTCACATGCACACATTCAACTCAATATGTGAAAACAGTTCTGGTCAAAATCCAGACATCAAATAATGTTTTACATCCAGAAGCAAGTCTGAAACATATTATCCTAAAACATTAGAATCAGCAGAAGAGTATTGAAAAGCTCTTTTGAGGAAGATACTTTTTTAAAATTGTTCTGGTATATAAGCATGTATCCTGCCATTAGAGTTAAAACATGCTAGGTTTTTGTTTTACTACTATTGTGTGATACAATCTAGAAGTACTAGAGGATGACTAGTAACTTTCAATAAATCATAATGTGGCATTAAGCAATGAAGAAGCTGAAGTTCATTAAAGACTTTAAATAAGCTTTTTATTTGCCTGGTTCTTAAAGCACTGCTACCTATATAATAGAAAGCTTAAAATATTGTCTTAACTTGCAGACCTTATAAGATTACAAATGTCTCTTGTGTTAGCATAATCCACATGCAAGTGATAAAGTCTGTGCTTTGATGTGCTAAGTTGAAGAAGGATTCTTGGGACAATGAATAATGATCAACATCTTTGATTTGACTGGGATAAATCATGACAGAAACTAGAGATGTATGAAACAATAAAAGCAGGTTTTTATATGATAAAAGTGCTAGTGTGACTTATATTAGATGAGACAGTTTGGAAATTTGGTCATCTATGATCTGCAATGGGAAAGGTAATTTTAATGTGCTTGCTCTCTTCCCATCATTCTTTCCTAACTTAGTGTTGCTTAGAGATGTGTTGAACTACAACTCCCATTAATATCATGGAGTATAGCCAAGAGTGAATATATAAGAATAGGAGTCCCTTGCAGCTGGAGGACATTAACCTAGAAAAAACTGGTCTATGCATTTGTTACAGCATCGTCTTGGATCTGCTGTGTGTAATCTATGGCTTCATATACAGTAGATGAATCCACAGCCCAACAAATATTTAGCTATTCAGCAGGAGCTATTGCACTAAAAATAGTGGGAGCTTACAGAAAACACAGAATATAATTGTACCACTGTGGAAGCATTCTTGTTAATAGGTACAATTGTCAGTTTAGTTTTACGCAGAAATAATAACTCTTTTTTAATGAACTAATTTTGCAAAAAGACTGCTCTCTAGCCAATTTTACATATCCAGTTTTCCAACGATTTCTGCATATTCCACAGGCATGGACGCATTTAAACTTCTCCAAGCTAAATTATTATTAGACTACTTTTTCTATGCTTCATTTTTCTTTAATTAAGTTATATCATAAAAGCAATAATTCACACCAAAAAGAAAGGAAACAAGCATTGCCTGTAGAAGCCGGATAAAGAAGCTACAGGCTATTTCAATATTTGTCTTAATCTTCACATGGAGTGGCAAAAACAAAAGAAAAAGAGCTACGTAACTTCTCAAAGTTATGGCAACTTTGATTGTAGTTTGGGTTTCATCCATCAATAGTTTTGCCTTTATGCTGTCTGATCAATTTTTCTTGTATGCCAACAGCTCTTTATAGGAAAAAGTCATGTTAATGACAAGGCAATAGAAGATCGGCAATCTGTATTAATTTTTATGTTTACTGTTTAAGTTTAAAAGGCTAAAAGTCTCAACAAAGAAAGATATATAATTTATTGGCAATTAGATTTATCACAATGACTCAAAAGTTTGCAAGATTCCAGGGCCTGAGAAATATATTTCAAACAACACTTGGCTAATAAAGATGAGGAATTAGATTATGGTGTGTACAAGAATTTCTTTATGCTAAAGTCTTCGGTATTTGACTATCTTGACTCGGATCATAATTCCTTCCCCTATGTCTTGATGTCATTGAACAGAAAGTCCCAGATTTCTATTGTCCTCTTTTCTTTCAGGTGCATGCCTGCATTGTTAGTCTGGCTTAGCTGTAAGAAAATTTATTACAGTTAAGTGGCAATTTGTTGCCATGAAACTGCAATTAAAGTATTACAGAGCATCCATTTTAGATTAACACATATTCAGAGCACGGGCAAGCAGCGAACGGTTCTTGTTATCTTTACTGCTATCTGAGCTCTGCATAACTGTAAAACTGTGACATGTTCACCTATGTCTTTTGTCAAGTTAAAGAATCTGAGCTCGCTGTGGAGCACCGAGATCTCATCACAATCATAACTAAGAGGAAGGAGAAGCTGGGACTGATTTTTTGCAAGTTTGACCTGCGATGTATAAAGTTATTACCATATTTGGAGGGACTGTGAGAGGGAGAGGGGGAAGAAGAAAATTGCTTGTTTTAACTCTCCTGGGGATATGTATGTATTAGAGGGAGAATGCTAAGACCGACTGGAAAAATGGACTGCGAGCCGTGGACCTTGGTGACAATAATACACTCAGATTTTTAACATGTTAAGAGTTTAACGGATCTCTCATTTTTCCTAATCACAATTCAGTGGAATTCTGGAACACAAAGAATCTAAAGTTAATATCCAAAACAGAGAATCCCTACATATCTAAATCACACAAAATTTGTTTAAAAATTAAACATCTTTCTCTCTCTTCCTCCACTTCTGGAAGGAAACTGTATATATCATGATTGGTATATACAGAAAACAATTTTGGGAATAAATTTCACTGAAGCAGAAGTCTTCCAGGTATATACGTGAGTGGAATTCTGTTACTTTTCAATACCATATAATACAATTTGTTAGGCTAGCCTTCCTCAACATGATTTCCTATTTGCTGGATTGCAAATCCCATTCTTAGCCAGCATTGCCAATGGGAGGAGAAGGCTGCCTCAGTTTTTAAAAGTTTATTAAAAGGCATTAGCCCCAAATCACATTCAAGTGTTCTCAGGATGCTCTAACGTTCTGCCACACTTACTTTTCAATCATAGCCAATTGAATTTAGAACAGTACCCATAAATTAAGTGACCTAGATTGAAGCAAAATAGAAATGTTTGTGTGGGGAAGCCTTGATAATACTTGGCTCTGCCAGGATCTGGCACATGCAATATTTCCCTTTCTATTTCCTTCTATAGCTTAACCAGAGCTCTAAAATTCTTCTTAGGAAGCTAAAAAGCCTCTGAACTATGTCTGAACTATGGACCAGGTACCAAGTTATTTGATTAGATACACACATACATTATCCATCTATGTCTGGATATTCTCCTGCCAATAGTTGCATAAATCTAATAGCAGCTCATGAAAAATAAAATTAAAATATCCCATTTCTTCTACATAATGCAAGTTTAACATGTATTTATGAGCCTGTCTCTAAGAAGTATGGCTTCTTTATTATTTCTTCATGCACACACATTCTGAATTGTGGACAATACTGGATAGTATCTAATATTACATGACTGCAGCAAGAAATTAGGTCACCAAGGTTGTCTTTATAATTAAGGTTATCATTTTGCTGTGCATTTCTTAATTAATTTCAGGATTTAGGCTAAGATTAAAAAAAGGCAGGAAAGAAGCTGAGGGGTTTACAAAATAAACAGAAGCCTTAGAGAATCAAAAACATCTATGATTCAGTGTTTATCTTGGGCTAATGACATAGAGAACAAATCTGTCTTGAAATACCGTTTAAAGGGTAGAGTGATGACTTTTGGAGATGCAGCTATGTAAGCTGTGTGAGGAGAAAAGCCTACTCATAGTGTAATGCAGCATGCATCTCATTGGGTGGCAGCACCTAAACAAACACGTGTGGGCTTAGAATCTAGGGGTGAGCTTGGTTAGTACTTGGATAGAAGACTGCCCCAAGATACCAGGAATGTAAAGTAGGCTGGGAAGTGTGTCCAAGAATCGCCATAAGTTGTGTTCAATTCAAAGAAGTCTTTATCTTTACTACAATATGTCAGCTAAGATTGTCTTCTTTGAGTGGGTTCATATATTCACTTGATCAGACTTTGGGTTGATCTTGATCACCTGTACTGTTCAATTTTGGCAATTCCCCCTTTGCCTTGGGAGGATGTGATCCATAATGTCTCCTAGTTTCAATCTATTATTGCTAACATAAGAGCCATGTGCCTCTGAGCACCCACTCAGTGGACCATGTAGGGGAAGGGACTTGCTAACTTGCAGTTATGAAGGAATCTGGAGAAATCATCTTTGCTTAACTCATCTGTTGCCATCTTGCCAATATGAATCTCTCTGTGAATAGAATGGTTTCCATAGTGATCCATGCCAATATCTGTCTAAGTTGATTTCATGTCTGGGTAACTTAGATGACGGGATAGGCTTCATTTTGATACTAAACTCTGTTCAACCTTTGCTCCCCAAAAGTAAATGGGGCATACATCTTATGAGATAGTTGCATTTGCTCAGTCCTCTGGACATCAGTGCTAGTTTCCTACAACGAGTTTGTGTGTTCATGTATGGTTGTGACCAGGAGAAACATATAAACCACTTTAACTTTAAATTCTAGTACAAATTTTAGGGCCATTTCAAGTGATGATTGTGATCCAACAAAATATATGCATTTGCCTGTTTTTAGCGTTAGGAAAGATCAATGAGCAACTGACAGTAGAGACAAACCGTGCCTTTGCTTTTGGTATTCTATTGTTGCAGCATTGAAGCAAAGCACATGCTGTGCAAAAAGTCTGAACTGGACCCAAGGAATTAGGAAACAAGAGGTTTTTGTGTTTTGGTGTAACTACAAAAGCTGGACAGTAGCAAATGCTAGGTAATCTGTGACATGAATATGGAATGGTTGAATTCTGTGACCACAAACTATTTGTGGTGCTTTTATGCAAAACCTCAGAGACTTTCTGCCTACTGTTACAAGACTCCTATTGATGCTCAGCATCATCTGCACCAAATCAGTTTATGACCTTCTACTAACAGCCCATCTGAAGGGAACACAGCTATCTATGAATTAGTGTATATTGCATATTTTGAATTAAAATTCTTGCTTCATCGGTGAGCTTCTTTGAAAGCTTGGGGAAAAATTCTTGCAAATGAGCTACTATTCATATTTGTTGCTTTACAAAGAATGTTTGTAAATGAAATGGATCATACCTTTAATTACATCTAAACAGGAAATAATTTTCTCTTTAATGGTAGTGGCTGAAAAGATGTTGAAATCTGGTAGTTCAGCTATTAAGCCTATTTAGTAGTGATCACTGTTAAATATGCAAAATTATAGCCCATACTGTTCTATATTTTGTGATGAATCAAACAACACAACTTTCTTCTATTATTCTATTAAAAGTACAATCTGGTAGAAATCATTGCACATTGTTAAGATTTTTTAAATCAACTTCCAGAGTTTAGAAAGGGTATTGGGACATGAAAGTAGGGATGAGTTGACAGAAACAGCTGACAGCTCCTGCAGTCCAGCATTTTGGAGCATGGATGGACTTGGGAATTTTACAAAACTTTTGCAGACCTCTAATGGTTTCTGGTGTGAGTTATTTTCTCTCTGTTATATCAATCCCTGTGCAGTGATTTCTCAGAAACAGTGAAACATTTGATCCTGTCTTTGTTCTGAAAAGACAAACAAACATGTCTCTTACACTTTCTAAACTTTGGGACAGTTTGAAATTTCTTCTGCCCTATTTCCTCATCAGCTTGTGCCTTTTCTGAGTTAATTTCTTTTGTGAAAATATGCTTTTTACATTCCTACAGCATTGCAAAATTTGACATGTGAAAACTAAACGATAATTGCATTCTCAATTATGTGCTAGATCAGGAAATGTGAATTAGGTCAATTTGAATTAAAATCCAAATTAAATATATGTCTTTATCTTCAGTAAGACTATCAGAGGGAAATGTTATACAAAATGCTGGCCATGAACACTGTATTTCTGGCCAAGTTTCTTTACAGAAAATAAGATCCAATATGGAAGACCAGTTCAAAGAGATGTATCAGGTATTTGCAAGCCCAATGGCCAAAATGTTCCATATTGCAGACCAATTGAGAAATTGGTACCTGATGGAGATGGGTAGAAGATGGCCAGTTGGAAGCATCTTTCATACCAGCTTGGACAGGGATCCATCTAACCCAGGAGCTAGATGGCAGCAGCAATCCAGGTTCTAAAGCATCCATCCTTTTTATCCCTCATGCATTATCACCTTTTTAAAACTTACTTTCAGCAAATAATTCACTGGGCACTTCTCTAGAATATGAAAAAGGAATAAGTACTAGAATAAATTGGAAGACAGCAAGATAGCTGTTGACCTGTTCCAGTCTCAGTTCCCAACAGCTTTGGCCATAGGTGGCATGTGGGTACCAATTGAGGTAGTGGTCCAATCCTTACCTACCTCCTTTATTAGTTCTGGGTAAATAAAAGCTAAGCCTGTTACACTCATCCAAAGCAGAACTCTGATGAAGAACTTTGAAACAGACATAGGATATCCTTAGGCATTTTACTGGTTATACAGAACAGAACTACAGAACCACTTTATTGGTTACACAGAATTTTTGCGTTTGCATAAATATTAAACCTTACTTATAGCAATAGCTAGTATACAGAACTGGTATGGGTACCCAATAACAAAGGTGACATGTAGCCACTTGTCATATATAAATCAGGGCCAACTCCCTTTTTTCTATACAGACAGATACTGTACTTTACGCAGATACTTTTATTGGCCAAGCATGGTTAGACATGCAAGGAATTTGACTTGATACAGCGGCTCCCAATATATTTGCAAGACAACAGTATGAGATGGGAATGTAAGCAAATAATTAGGTATACAGCAGTAGATATGCAGCCAGTAAAGGGATATTCTAAGTATATTCTAAATAAATGTACTAAATAACATGCCTAAATAAATTATAAATAAATAACCCTAATCAATTGTCCTTATATCTTCTTTTATTGTTCCCATTTTCATCATTTCACTTTCTCCCCTTTCTGTGTGAAGAAGCATAACTGTTTATATATATTGTGAAAGAGTGGACAACTTTGCAAGTAAGCCCATCAATATTATATAATGATAAAAATATTGTTTTTACTAATCTGCTAAGAGACTAGTAGTATCTTTCTTTACTGGAACTGGAAACCCAAACTATTAACTTCTTATAAAGCCCAAAACAACTTGTACCAAATGAGATGGCAGAGGTACAATTAGCTGAAAAACTGGTTTTCCTTCCTGAGGAAGAACTAGACATCATTCTTTGCTAGTTTGTTACTCGTCTTATGGTATTCCTTGAGATCTGTGGCGATTGAAGGAAAAGGTGAAATGCTAAAGTTTGAGAGAGAATATATATATTCAGTTCAGTTTTTAAAATAGTACAAATATGTTTTCTCTCAAGTTGAAAAGTTTATCACTTGTGTCAGGAGAAAGACTGTCTCGCCATCTGCATCTTTTCCATTCATTTTCTAGTTATGTGGGGTTTTTTTTCCTCCTGGAAGGAAGTGTTCAGACCTGAGATTCCCAAATGCATTCTAAACATGATATTGAGTTCAACCACCCTGGCATCTTATTTCCAGCCAATGGTGCTGTAATATGGACCAGGTCCATGTTTGCTCAACATAGGAAGATAGAGGTCTGTTTGGGCTAGTCTATTGCTTAAAAATGCTATATCTCACCTTTTCAATATTACTTTTATGAGTAGTAGTGAAATATAATTCTAAAACATACCGGCATACAGAACATAGACAAGCTATCAGTGGAAATGGCATTATAGCTACCTTTTCTCTCTGATTCAGTGGGGCTTAAATTTAGGGACGACTACATTTACTAATTCATGGATTTGATGCATACATCAAAATAACAGCATCCATTTCCCTTCATTTTCCAAATAAATATTCAAGATGCTGATAGTCTCGGATGTCATGCTGATGATTTATATAGGTAGAATTGTTCAAGGAGATTAGAGCCAGCTTACCATACAGTATAAAATATTTCAGCAACAGGTTCTTTGTTTCATCACAGAACTAACCCATAGGTTACTCTAATTGCAGCAAAGGCTTCAAAGCAGACAATGTAAGACAGAAGAGATAGTACTTGTCATCTATTACACAGTTAGATATTGTTCCTTATGATACTAATACTACCAAACACCTCTTGATCCATGATAGGCTCTATCTTTAGCCTCCTAACCAAGTGGAATTGTTAAAGTAGGCAATGCATTACTTTTTAGATTAAATCTATTTTCATATCATTTGTATCCGAATGGGTATATATTATTCAGCATCTTTCTCCCTTTCTTTTCTTCCTCCTTCTTCCTCTCTCACACACAAGTATATACTGTACACACATGCAAATAAGTAAATCCTGCATTTTTACCATGCTTGCCTTTTTTGCTGCCACATTAAGCACTTGTTGAGATGGGCGACCACACAGATTGAATGAATAAATATCAATTTTATATGTGTCTTGTTACAAAGCAAAAGGAGAATGAAGAATGGAGAATGAATTGAAGAATGGAGGCACAGTTATAAACCATCACCAAACTTTTTTAAAACAGCATTGTGAAAGTGGCAGCTTGTGTAACAGTGGGGTTTTTCTTGGAAATAATTACAAGTTTCCATTGCAGTAATTCCTCTTCATACTATTTAATGAAATCTTTTTTAAAATAGAAGATAAAGATCATATCTAGTCCTTATTTATATCATCACCACACCACCACCACCATCTTCTTAATTTGGAAGTATATTTACTTTGGAATAAACATCCTGGCTTCCTACTTTAGCATTCCAATCCCCTATGATGAAAAGAACATATTTTTTTGGTGTGAGCTCTAAAAGGTGTTGCACACCTTCATAGAACTGGTCAACTTCCTGGCATTCAATTCTTAATGGCCTAATAGCAAATAAAATACAGAAAAATGAAATGCTATAGATTAAGACGAAAATATCCCAGCTTTCACTCCTGTTTGAAGTCACTTTCATGGATTATCTTACTTCATTATTTTTAATAAAGCAGGTTTGAAGTACTGATACAATTTATAAAGTGCTTTTAAGTATTGTAAGCTTTTCACAAGACCTTGACATGTGTCAAATTTTGGTATCAGCAGGTTTGTAGTTCTGAAGAACCATGAAACTAGTGTTTTGCAAGTAAAGCACGTAGATCTGGGTTAAAACTGAGAGAGTAGGAACAAAACCAACCTCCAGCATATACTAATGAAGTTCCAGGGCAGGTATTTTAGACCAAATGTGTTAATGCTGAAATAACTTGAAATACAATCAGCCATCTACCACAGAGAAATAGAAACAGGTAGATGAAGAGGTATGGATTTTAGGTTTGAGTGTTCCCATTTTGTTTTCCAAGTCATAGAAAATGAATCAATCAAACACTCAAAACCCCGCAGGCTTGATATCCAAAGGGCTGGGAATCTAAATAGGATTCAGATATTACGTAAAAGTTGCAGATGGCCTTTCCTCATTGTAAGTGAGATATGACTTGACACTCATCTATTCTGCTGGGTGATTGTTTTCCACTTTTTTTTACAGCTAATAGAATGTGTTATAAATATGGAAGGAAAGAAAGAGAAGGGGAAAAAGAAAGATTTGTTGGATATGGAAAATGTAAAAGCTGAAGCGAGTTTTTGCTAAGGGCCATATAAAGGTGGTATGCAATATATGTCTAAACAAAATGCAGAAAAGTTGTGTTTTATGTTTCTAGCCGGCAAAAAGGCAGAAGGCTTCTGCCTAGAGGCCTATTTTCCTTCCTCCTCCCTTTTTGCAAGCAGCTGGCAATGGTAATTAACTCATTACTATTAATTTTTGCCAACTATTTATTGTTGGGTGAGTGGTGTTATTTTTCTATCTTTATTTAAAAAATGGAAATAGCGCATATTAAGGGTTGGCAAATTCACAAAGTGAATTCATAAAAAAGGCAGAAATGTAGGCATTGAAGTCAAGGTATTCAAACATCTATTCAGAGAGAATTCATTGCTTTTTAAATTATTGCTTGGTGACCTATGACCTATGTAGTAATATATTCAGGGGATTCTCTTGGTTGAAACTGAAGAGCAGGAATCATTAAGGGCTTGTAATTTTTTGAAATCTTAGTTTTATGGTCCATTCACATTAGTTGTAAAATTGGAGAAAGGACAAGGATTGTCCATTCAACATCTTCATCATAAAGAACAATCTAAAATCACATCTTCATTGTAAAAATAGTTTAAAACCATTGTCATTTGAAGTTGTGGAAATTAAGGATGGGATAAATAGGCTTTATTCTGTTTGTTCAATATATGGATAAATATAGTATGTGAGATTATTATTTTCTGAACAAATTATGGATATTTATCTGGGAAGTCGTAGTCCAGGTTGTAGTGATAAAAATTATATTTCTATAACCTCAGCTTCTAAGATTACTGGTAAATTTATGAAACTATGCTGAAAGTCACTTTTTTAAGGTAATGCTAAACTTATGTGCAGAGTTGAAAAGCTTCTTTTCGTTCTGATAGTTTCATTGTTGTTGTTGTTCATTTCTTTAACGTTATTTAATCTATTTAGAAAGAACGTCCTTTGTTATGATGGGTCTTACAATGTCAGCATGGAAGGAATGAAGATTGCATCTAGAATTTAACTAAATCACTATATGGTCCCTGATTGGTTAGTATTCTGTGGTTAATCAGACAAGCATTCATCTTTTTTGTTGTTGTTCTTGTTTTATTCTTATTTAATAGAATTGGACATCTAACAAGCCATACAATAATATGAGTTGATAACTTATGCTTTCTGCTTGCACTTTTTTCTATCTGAGAAATAATAAATATAACTAAATATATGGGAGATTCATAACTGAGTGTAGGAAGCATAGAGCAATAGACATTTCATCCTAGTTTCGGATTACAGAACAGAGGGCAGATTTTTTTTTCAAGCTATTTTCCAAAGGAACTGAACAACTCCAACAGACTGCTTTGTCTACTGTCCCAAGATGGGCAAACCTTCAGCAATATGATCAGGGATCCAGTCTTATGTCTTGGTTTGCTTGGCCCCTAAATTGCAACACAACATTTAAACAAGGAACAGGGTCAACATCACTCCAAAGGAATTTCCATCAATGCATTGTTCATTATAGGAAATAAGGTGGTTTTCACTCCAGAATCTGTAGTTCAGCCACATTTTGACATGCAGCCAATCCAAAAGGTATTCATGC
>JANHZU010004113.1:72174-73502 GCA_032468055.1 Acrochordus granulatus | reverse complement strand
GGAGGGTTAATGACTCACACTCCAGCTGACTAAGGACTAAGTACCTCTAACGACCCGAAACCTTTCAGGCTATTCATAGTCACTTTGACCAATTGAATTTAGTTTCAACTCCTCCTTCCTAGAAGAGTGTATACCAGCTCTCTTTCCAGTTCAATTTCAGAATTGAGAAAGCCTTTTGGAGAAAAGGTGACATGTCTTCTACTTGAAAAAATCCAATCCAGATGCCTGTTTTTTAAACTTTTGTTGCGATTCATGAGTATTCCAAAACATCAAATCATTTTATCTAATCACCGCCAAAGGCTTCATCATTACCGCGATCTCTACAAAATCCCTTAGCACAGTAGAATATAGATAACTTTATTTACATATAGTAATGTTCTGATCTTATGGATATGCATAGCTGGGATGATTCGTGGAGTGGGTCAGGCCAAAGCAGTTAAGATGGATCCCTTTACTTGGCAACTATGCTAAATTTATCCTGCCGAACTGGTTGTTAGCTGTGCTTATAACATAAAAGGATAACACCAATAATTTAACCAAATAGGGCTATAATTACAATTTCACAGGGATAAAAATAATCCTGAGCTCAAAAAAAGACATTGGTTTCCGCACAATACAAATCATAGTAGACACCATCTTAGAAAAGACTTTCCCTCCTGTGTTCTTCTTCTCCACAGCAGGAATGTTCAACCTTGGCAAATTTAAAATATGTGGACTCAACTTTTAGAATTCCTCAGCCAGCTATGAGCAACTCTCTAATTCTGGGAATTGAAGTCCACATATCTTAAAGTCGCCAAGGTTGGACAACCCTGTGCTACAGAAGTGTTGCTAATAAATGCTGCAGGTATCAATATATGGCATCATTATGTGGGTGACCAGACCACCTTAAAGGCATAGCATGACTACACTGTTGTGCTAAGTGTGGCCAGGGAAAAACATCATTATGAATTAGAATAAGATACTTTATTGGCCAAGCATAGTTAGACACACAGGGAATTTCACTCTGGTATAGCAGCTCTCGGTATACTTGCAAGACAATAGTAAATAAAATAACATAACAATTAATGAAGTTAGATATTCAGCAATATAGTGTGCATCCAAATTATGCAGCCAGTAGAAAGGGAACATTATAAAGTGTAGAATTAGGACCATGTTCTATTGATAGTATGTATACACATGAGAGAAATTCTGGGTTAATTTACAATTCTTTGCACTTTGTGTCCTATCATATAGCATGAGTCAAGTATGGGGGAAAAACTGTCCCTGTGTCTGGTTGTTTTGTTATGCAATACTCTATAGCGCCATCCAGAGGAGAAAGGTTCAAACAA
>JANHZU010004113.1:62174-67174 GCA_032468055.1 Acrochordus granulatus | reverse complement strand
TGGCTCCACCTTTGCAGAATTATAGTAATGCTGTCAACCTGAAGTAGTGTCTAAGTGTCCTCAGCTGTAGGGAATCACGTGTTGCATTGAACAAATGAAGACATGATAGCAGTCTTTCAATACTTGAAGGGCTGTCACAGGGAAGAGGGTGTCAATTTATTCTCCTTACTACCTGAAGCCAGGACAAGAAGCAATGGGTGGAAGTTTGTCAGAGGGAGATCCAACCTGGAAATAAAGAGGAATTTACTGACAGTGAGAACAATTAATCAATGGAACAGCTTGCCTCCTGGAGTTGTGGGTGCTCCATCACTGGAGGTTTTCAAGAAAAGATTGGACAACCACTTGTCTGGGATGGTATAAGGACTCCTGTCTTGGGCAGAGGGTTGGATTAGAAGACCTTCAACATCCCTTCCAGCCCTATGACTCAGTGATTACTTCTCTCATAGAGCCTCACCCTTCTGTTATTCATTCATTTTGATGGTCTGAAGCACCATCTGCAGATAATTGCCCAAAAAGCAAGTGAACAAGGCTCATAGAAATCCACTCTACAAGGGCAGAAAGGTAGGATGTAAATCAAATTAACAACAACTAAGGGTGGTGGCTGTCCAGTTCATATTTATCCAGAAGAATTCAGATCTGGGCAAGGCTGAGATTGCTTACAGATGGCATCAAAATGCCTTGGGAGAAGACCCAGTCATAAATATATCAAGGTGTGAATTTACATCGATATGAATCAGCCTTTCATCTCTCTGAAGAGAAGGGGTATCTCCTTCTCTTTTTTTACATCACTTTGCATTTCTCACCAAGCAATCTTTGCGTGTTCCATCTGAGTTAAGACTGGGAGAGAACCTACTGTAGTGCAAAACAAATTGCCAGGTACATATTGCATACGAAGTTTGTATGATATATCTATCACCTACATGACGATGCATTTGATTTACTTTATACCAAAGCAAAAAGAGCTCAGATTTAAAACCAGAAAACACTGTTCTGTGACTGTTAAGCATCTATTTGAATGACTGGGAAGCGTTTTAATTCTGGTTAAAAAAAGCAAAAGCAAAAGCATGTATGTATTTGAGCAAAAGTAGGAAACAGGGCAATACTTTGTCCAGATTAGAAGTTGTTAATATCAACATTTATTTCCCCATATTCTTTCTTCAGTGGTAACTGAAAAGGCCTTCTCACTTGACACAGGAGTGGAAACGGCAAATATGAAACTGACTGTTACTTGTTCTTTCTGTCCTTCACTCTATAATTTACACAAAGGGGGTGCTTGTCTACATGAGAACTCTCAACTACAGAAAAAAGTGATAGTAAAAATTCTCATGGTATTCTTTTCTGATGACAGGTATTTGCTAAATCACTCATTGTAGGTAAGTCTATTCTTCAAATGAGCTTCCACATTTAAAGACAGTATACCTTGAGCTCTGGTATTAGATGCCAGGAACAGGAAAACTGCTCAACAACTTCTAAACTATCACTATATCACTGTCACAGACAAAATATATGGTTAAGCTGATTTTTGATCCAGATCTGCAGAAGACTTCTTATTGGTTGTGAAGTGTTGTGGATTTATAGAGGTGGTCCTCGACTTATGACTGATCGCTTAGTAAATATTTGAAGTAATTATGCTCCCCAAAGCTATTTGTGACCTGGTTTCAAGGTTCCACTGCCAGCCTCCTGGTCATGTGACCATATTTTGAGCACTTGGCAACTGACCCACATTTACAACTGTTTGCAGCACCCAATGGTCATGTACTGCAATTGCCTGAAAATAGTGTTTATGTCCACTTTCTGGCAAAAACCTCCCCATAGAGAACAATGGGTTCACTTAATAACCACCACTTTCACTTGATGACTGCCATGAAAAAGGTCATCAGATCAGGTCCGATCATCTTTAGGGCCTTAATTGCCAGGGTCAATTATGGCTGTAACTCAAGGATTACCTGTATAAGCAATGCTGTGAAACATTCTATAAATTTGTTTAAGATTACAAAGCCATCTTATCTTGATAGGAATGGGCTTGTAGTACTTTTTATATATTCTTCTCCCCAACTGGAGTGACTTAGTTGAAAATGTGCAAATGGATCCTTCACCAAATTATATTTAACTTTATTTATATGCTGTGTTTTCCCCTGTTTCAGATATTCCCATTTTTAGTTGTGGTTAAATCCACCAACAAGGTTTTTATTTTGCCATCTATTATTCCAAACAAGATGCGATTCTCCTTGTGAAGGCAGAAAAGAAAATTGCTTGAAAATCATCTGCACTTCAGTGTCTTGATGATATTTGCGCAAAATGAAAACTTGTTCAATGGTGATTTTTATATTGCAGCTTGGATTACTTGGATTACATGGGTTGGTATTCCTTTTTGAAAATCCTGTAGTGGCACTGTTTCTACTCTTAAGCCAGGCATATTGATGTGAATGCCATTTCTTAAATGACTTTTCTACAGGTATATTTGTTGTCCCACATAATCTTTTGCCACTGCAGTCTGGGACCGTTACAACAAGTCCATAATAACTCACTGCCTCAATAAGGGCCACTTTGTAAAATATTTTTTCCAACATGGATGTTAATCAATGTGTAGGGAAAGGTTGCTAGAACTTTCTAATCCTGCAGTTTTCTGGAACTTAGAAATAATTCCCAGTAAACGTAGTCTGTTTGAATACAGTACAGGATGATTGAGCCCAGAGCCTTTGCATAAAAATGATAGAATAAAAAAAAAGATTTTTTTCCAAAAGAAAATAAGCAGTTTAAAATAAATGCCCTTGTATTGTTCATAGCTTGATAAAAGGCATTCCTACATTGTAAGCCCCCTAGAGTTGCTTGGCGGCATACAAGTTTAATGAATGAGTTAATTAAATAGTTCTAGTATATTATTTGCTAGTTTTTTAAGCTGGAACCACCCATTCAATTGCTTATCAGTGTTTGTAAAAATTTTTTTTAAAGAAGATTGTCACTCGCTTTTTCTCTTGTTATCAATACAGTTGGGTGTTGGGTGGGTAGTCAAGTTATTCTACTGCAACAAAAACTCTCATGTGGATGGCAGGGAGTTGTACCAATTATAAGACTAGGTCTGGACCCTGATTCAATGAACGGAAAAATAAGCCAGATTTAATTCCTCCTTGAAAATATCCAATTGGATTCAAATGAAATCAAAGCAAGTTTAGAAGTGAGACCTTCTCACTTTAATGAACTGTCATGACTACCACAAGCATCTGTAACTTTTTTTTAATTTTAAAGGAGTAATTATAGTATAGGGAATCTTGATAGCTTTGTTATTAAATCCTAATTTGTTGGTGAAAATGTCTATGAAAATAGTAAATATTGTATGGTAGCACCTTGTTAAGAACTTGCCAAATTAGAAAAGTTAAGCTTTGTCTTTTGTAGATATGTAGAGGAGACAATTGGATCGAAAGTCAGTGAAATGCAATTGTTAGGTTCCTTAATTAGACCAGGAAAAAAAAAGAATATAATGGTAACAGACTTGGTGTACTGGAACTTAAAAGAGCCAGTTTGATCTAGTGGGTTAAGGCATCAGGCTAGAAACTGGAAGACTGTGAACGGTGAGTTCTAGTCCTGCCTTAAACAAAAAGCCAACTGGGTGAGTCACTCTTTCTCAGCCCTAGGAAACAGGCAATGGCGAATCACTTCTGAAAAACCTTGCCAAGAAAACATCTAAGAGCTTGTCCAGGCAATCTTCAAGAACTGGACACGATTGAATAGAAGAAAAACAATGAACTTGAATGAGGAAGTACAGTGAAAGGATCCTTAGGACCCATCCAAAAATAATTTTACCTAAAGATATGGGCAAATACTGAGTTTGTTTAGTGAGAGATGAAAGAAAAATCCCACATCAGTTAAAACCACAGAAAGTTCTTGACATTTGTTTTTGGGCTGACTGATGGAGGATATTGGCGACAGAGAAAATAGAGAAACCAAATGGAGAGGAAGGAGAGATGAAGGAATGTGACAAAAAGGTCCAGACCCGCAAGAAGAGCTCTTCTACTCTGGAGCTTCAGACCAGATTCCAGGATCCAACTGTCAATGAGGTATCATGGTCCCTAGAAACTGAAAGAGATGGGCTGTACCACATCAGAACTAAATATGTTTAGATGGCAGTTTGCAAACCTGATCTAGAGGATCTTAAGCTAAATTTTGAAAAGGGAACTCAGAACATAGCATAGGGTTAAGTTCTGCAAATACAATTTGGAAGAAAATGCAGGATGTGCAGATGCCTCCAAATGAGCATGTGAATACAGGAAGAAACAGGTGAAACTACATGACCAAGAATTTCATGTCCCTTTATAAATACACAGAGCAAGCCAGGCAGAAGGCCTGGATAATGTACTTCTAGACCAGATTTCAAAAATGTCAGGGAGGAGAGATCCAGAAAAATGGAAGACTTTAACTACTCAGACATCTCTTGGAAAACCAGCTTGGCCAGAACTGCAGGAGTGTAAAAATTCTTGAAAAGCCTTGTTGATGGTTTCATTTCCCAGAAGTCTGAATATGAGACAAGGAAATCAGCTGTCCTAGATCTGAACCTCACCAATATGGAAATGCTGGTTGAAAGCAGTGGGAATTTTAGGAGGAAGTGACCACATACTTCTGGGGTTGAAGATATCACAGATATCATAGCTGTTTTCAAGTATCTAAATGGCTATCGTACTGGGGACAATGTAGATTTGTTCAGAATTGTTCCAGAAGACCAGGACAAGAATCAATGGCTCAAAAATGCAAGATGTAGATTTAGTTTGGACTTCAGGAAACATTTCCTAATGATAAGAGTTGTTCAGCAGAGAAAGAGACTGACTGGGGAACTGTGGTTTTTCTGGGTTGAAAGAGAGACTGGAATGTTATCTGAGTACAGATGGGAAGTTGATCAGTTGGCCCTGTGGGGTAGTTGGAACAACTTACAGTTGAATACACTTAAAACTGTGGAAATGACTGAAGATTTCAGGAGCAGTCCTCCTATTTCTCCTTCCCTTACCATA
>JANHZU010004113.1:14595-31103 GCA_032468055.1 Acrochordus granulatus | reverse complement strand
ATATTCACCAAAAAATCATTTTCAACAGAATTTGATGTAGAAATGATTGTCCCTAACATCTGAAACAAGTATCAATGTTTAACACATGATATAAGCAGAAATAGAGCAAATGAACCAGCACTTATGGATCTGCTTCAAGGCTGCTGCTAGGCCAGCTGCTGTCTGGTGCCTCCTGTTGGGTCAGAAGATCCATTGCTGCTGCTGCTGAGGCAAAACTGCCTTTTCCCTCAGCAATGCCTTTCCAGGCGTCTTTCATGGGCAGTTTGGAAATGTTTCTTGCCTCCGTGCTATGAGGGGAGAAGAGACGGGCAGCAGGGGTCAGACTTGGAATTTCTGCTTTAATTTGGGAGAGGACAAGGACAATTTCTACTTTATTTTGTCTCTCTCTGTGTGTATGTGCGTGTGCACAAGGGAGACGAGAGGGAGGAGAGAAGGGGGAAGGGACTGCCTGGAGGGAGAATCTGGAGTCTGAAGTCTTGGGAGTTCCATCTCTGGAACGCCTTTCACTTAATTTATGCTGTTTACACAGCGAGAGAGGAGAACCGATGGCTCCGTTGTGAGATTTCCCACATGAGCTCATTGCACGGTGCTCATCTTGCGATCACCTGTATGGCAATGGAGTAAACCACGTGGCATTTCCTGAACGGGAAATACAGAGCATGCTGACTGATGACTTGTAAGGTATTGCACAAAGTTTGCTTGTCTTGTGAGCTGCCGTTCGTCTAGCAGAATAAATGTTATTAATTTGTTTTGCTCATCTTGTGAGAATCTTGTCTTGTGAGTTGCTCGTCTTGTAAGGTTCCACTGTATTATATCCAGGGGCATGGGCATATGTTCTGTCTGGCCGCTGTGACTGTTATAGGACATGCAAATAGCTGCATGGATGGCAAGAGAGACAATTAAAACCTGGAAAATCAACATGACTTCAGTGAATAGATGCATTGAGCTTCCAATAGGTTATCAAGTGCTGCATCAGAGTTTGCAACACTGAGAGATGAAACAAATTTTTTCCATCTCTTGCCTCTCCCTCCTCCTTCCCTCTTTATCCTGTCCCCTTCCTCTCCTCTTTTTGCCTCCCTGGTTATCTCCCACTGATTTTATCTTATAAGTTTTTTAAGGGGTGCAGGGAGTAAAGGGTGGAAGATTGATTGTACAGGGTATTAAAGAACCACTATATTGGTCGCTGACTCAGTGATTGTGGATTTTATAGTGTATGTGAAGCGGTTTACTTTTAACACTCCCTGAGGATGGATTCTCAACAGAGATTGAAAGCTTGGAATAATAAAAATTCTTTTCCAATTCCGGTGAGTGCCCATCATTCTATATTGAAGTTGGAAAAAAGTCATGGAACTTTACTTTTGTACATGATAACTATATGAGATTATTGCACAATTTGTGCACAAATATGGAAAGATTTGCACTATACACAGTGGAGGAATGGTTGGTAAAAATGATGGAATTTAAGTTATAATCTCCTTGACATGTTTAAATCTTCAGTTTATTCATCCGCATTAATGTGTTTTTCTTGCACTTGGTTATATATTTTCTTTAAGATGTTCAATAAAAAAATAAGTATGGTGGTAGTCAGCAGAATGGACCAATTCATATTTTGATAAACAAAGGGACACAAACATTAAAGATTTAAAAGCTTTTACCAAAATCATTAACTAAAGAAATTCAGAGGTTTACCATTTTATGATTTTCTTATCTTGACCTTGGGGAAAATCATGCTGTCTTGTTAAGCTACACATTTACACTGTGAAGCAGAATGGGTTAAGTTATTTTAGAATGATTTTTTTTAAAAAAATGGTTATCTTTTGCAAGAAGAGATTTGGGGATGTTTAGACCTAATCTTAGCTAAGTAAAGACCTGCTAGTGTGAGAACCATCCGTCTGCCCATAACTGATATGTTCTTCTCTGATCTCCATTCATTCTCTATTCTTGCCCTTTTTTAAAAAAACTGATTAACAATCTGTATTAAAGATTAACGTTTAATGTTGTTATTTTAATACTGTTATTAAAATCTCACTTTAGTTACTCTCTTGTGGCTGGCAAATTTGGTCCTTGGGGAATATTCTTGGCAAATGAGTATCCTTACATAGAAGTATTATTTTAATTTTTCCTGGGAATTCTAATGGAATGCCCATGCTTCACAAGTGCTAAGTGTTCCTTGCAAATCTTCCGCAAAATGGTATTGGTGATTAAAATACAAAAAACATACTTTGAATCACCTTGCATGCCAAATATTTATAAAGATCAGTATTGTTTTCAGGTAGAGATAACTTAGCTTAATATTTAAAAAAATAGCAAGAGCAAAGAACTGAGTTTTCCACACTAATACAATTGCTGAATCTGAAAAGATCCATCCATTTCCAAATCTAACTTTTCCCAGTGTTTCTTTCCAAATCTAACGTTTCCCAGTGTTTTCTCCACTTTCTTCTGGAAGTGTTTTGGTCTTGTTTTGATGTGAGCAGGAAGCAAAATGGAACACTTCAGAGCTCCTTAGAATAGAGTATTCATACATCATATCACCTTTGTTTCTTTTCTATGTACTTCTTGCACTTAAAACATTTTGTTAAAGGTGAGTTATACAATTATTTCCATTGTTGTACAAATGTGATTTGGGTGGTATGGGATTGGAGTTAATTCAAGTTCTAGTCTTTTGTTAAGTAAGACATAAAAGAGAAGTTTATTTACAAGCTAAAACATTGTAAAATAGGTAATTCTACTTCAGCATTCAGATAGAGTAAAGTACACTTAACTTGTAACAATGCTTCATAGACTAAGCTAACTCTGCCATTATCAAGGTATTTATATTATTTGAGCCCTCTTCTGAAGTTTTACTATACTTTTTAATATTTCCTTTATTTTTATCATACTTTTTAGTATTTTATTTTTATGAGCACATACTGTCAGCCTTCCTAGATAGACAAGTCAGGAAAGATGACCAAATAAGCTAATTCTATTATACTGTAAGGCTACATTAATAGAACCTTGCAAATCTGAAAGTTCAAATCTCCCACTGTCTCCTTTACAGTCTGAGAAGTTAGAGAGGCTCCCTTTAAGCCTGTTGCTCTGTCCACTATCCAGCTGTGGGCTACACCCTCTCTTATCTGACTGCTCCCTGGGTAGCATCTCTTTACCTCGTCATCCAAGGTCTTTCCCACATACATTTCATATACATTCCTAATCTTCTCACAGGAAAGCTGCTTTCCCCAACCCAGGACTCTTCTTTCAAACTGACTGATTTTCTAAACATTTATTTTGTCTTTCTGTCAATAAGGGTTTCCCATTGGAGAAGGGAGTCAAAATAGTCAAGACAGCGGCCACAAAATATGTTCAATCTGGGTCCCTGTTTTATATGAGTTGTGAGGCTTTTATCACATGGCTGTGGCACTATCTTGACTTTGCTGACCCCCTCCTAATAAATCCCTGTTCTCCATTGTGATTTAGGAGGTATTAGATACCAAGGTACTACTTATAAGACAGTTAACTTAAAAATTGTTGTTTTGTTTGGGCAGAACTCATCCGCTAAAAGCTTTTGTCCCTCTTTTACAAGAGCAGGGCACATAGCGCAGATAAAATGTATTCAGCTATATATGAATGCTATTTCTAATCAATTTTTCAGAAAAAAATAAACAGATTCAAATGAGAGAGAGAGAGAGAGAGAAAGGACATAAAAGCACTGAACAGCTTGGTAACTGTGATTGCCACCAAAGACACATCTTTCTGAAGAATTGAGATATACATATATACATTATGTGAATGGGAGAGGAAAAGGAGAAAGTTCTCTTCTTGTGTTGAAGTCCTGGAAATTAAGCAATGAAGTTGTGACCAAAATTTTACCTTGTTTGTAGAGCTGGGTATGGTTTAAATTATGAAAATATATGTCCTCCTGATAAAGGAGATGATTAAGTGATAATTCTCTGTATGTATAGTAACTTACTCCAGTGTAAGTTACTATACATACATAGCGAGAAGATTTCATTTACAAGATGGACAGAAATATTTATTAAAGTAATTAGCATTTAAACTGTTTATGATTATCCCAACAATTGCTGAAGGTTACATTCATGTGTAAGCTTAATTCCTCTCCAAATGAGTTTTGGCAGTGACAATAACTGACACACCCAGCATATTATTACTCAATTGCACATATCCTGTTGTAACTAATTATATAATAATTAGTTTTCAAGAACACATTAACTTTATCCCTGGCATGCTCCTACCCTTCTCTACCTGGTTGGGAAAAAATGTATAGCAAATCAAGTATGTAGTAAATACGAGTGCCAAGTTTGCTTTCAGGTTTAATATGTTTTAATAAAACATTATTGCATATTCTCCATATGTTTAAATAGATTGCTGGCATGATCTTCCTTCTGATTTTATGTCTATAAAGCTCATTCGCTCACTGCACATTGTTGAAACTGATCTAGAAAGAAAACTTAATATCTGCATACATTGCAAATTCAATATTAGAAATCAAAACTATGATTTACAAGTTCTGGCTTCCTATCATCCAACAAAAGTCTGGTAGAAAAGTTTGAAAAATGAATCTATACGTAATTTTGGTTATTTTTGCCATTTAGTAGCATTTCTACTGTACTCCTATACTAATACTGGAGGCCTAGGAAAAAAACTGTGCCATGAATAGAGGGAAAGACAACTGTACTCTTAGGTATGCCATTTGGGTGGAAAAGTCATGTTGTATGAAAATATCCTGTATTGCTCATCTTTTTTGAAAAGATATGGAAGTGCCTATCATATGATTTTAACTGCCGAAGTCTGTAATAGACATAAAGGTACTAACTTGTAGAATCAATTTGTTATTACATCTTTTTTTAAAATGTGGATAGGAATTCTACCTAACTGAATATATAAATATAAGCCTCTTGAAGTGTTCCTTTGAGAGACAAAAATCAAAGCAATGGAATGGGAGTAATTCATAAGATTAAATCAAAATGTGCGTATATGAATACATTTCACTATAAGCTTCTATTCAGAAAACTCTGTCCACATGGCAGAGTTGCTAAGTTGAGTCCCTTAAAAAATTCCTTTTATTACAAAACTAAAATTATTTTCCTTTAAAAAGAAAAGGTAAACTTGGATAAAACAATCCTTGAGTTTATGATTTGATTTTTTTCCTCCTTCTGCTCAATTCTGTCCAGTTCTCGGAGACTACCTGGACAAATCCCTGAAGTTTTTTTGGCAAGGTTTTTCAGAAGTGATTTGCCATTGCCTTCTTCCTAGGCTGAAAGAAAGTGACTGGCCCAAGATCACCCAGCTGGCTTTCATGCTTAAGGTGGGACTAGAATTCAGTCTCCTATTTCTAACGTGATGCCTTAACCTTTAGACCAAATTGGCTGTCGAGTTGATTACTTGATATGAAGTAGGGAGGTTAACAAATACTTTTACTATCATTCAATTCAGCAATTTTATGTAATAAGGTGAACAATAAGCATAAATCAGGCTCCATCTTATTGCGCTTGGAAACTTCCTGGTTGCATCTCGTTGGCAGTTCTTGAGGAAATACTTATATTCATTGATCCAATATAGGCAACTCTTTTAGGCTTACATTAAGTTTTAGGGCTCAGATGGCTATCTAGTCTCCATCTGAATGTTTTCAGTGGAGCCCCCCCACTTTTCTGGATAATTTGGTCATAAATTTAGGAATATTTTTTCCACTTAACGTTGTATTAGTATTTACTTTCTTGTAACTTGAATCCATTATTTCATGTGTTGTACTCCAGAACAAGAGAGAATAGCTACAGTCCTTGTCCACTGAATGAAGTTACAGTTGCTACCTTGACATCAGTTGGATGAGCCTGATATCCACCAACTCTTTTCAGGAAACAGGACTGTTTTGTTCTGAAAAGTTAATCCCTTAAGCAAGTTATGGCAAGAAATATGGCTGATTTTATATTATATTGATTTAGGCAGCAGACCTGCTTCCATTTACCTGCCAGTAAATTTCTTAAAATTTAAAGGGGCTTAATTCTAAGTTAGGCACATTTTTTTCCCCATTCAGTTGTGTCTGATTCTCAGGGACTGCTTGTACAAATACTTTCAGTTTTCTTGATTAGTTTTTTTGGAAGTGGTTAGCCATTGTCTCCTTCCTAGGGCTGAGAGAGAGTGACTGACCCAAGATCACACAGCTGGCTTTGGATTTAAGGTGGGAGTAGAACTCACAGTCTTCCAGTTTCTAGCCTGATGCCTTAACTACTACACCAGATTGGCCCTAGACATAAAGAGATTTGCATTATTAGTGTAACTCAAATCAATGGCTTTGAATTAAAT
Organism: Acrochordus granulatus; assembly: GCA_032468055.1. Classification (NCBI taxonomy): domain Eukaryota; kingdom Metazoa; phylum Chordata; class Lepidosauria; order Squamata; family Acrochordidae; genus Acrochordus; species Acrochordus granulatus. Next base: position 24,806 of record JANHZU010004113.1, on the reverse strand, counting down.
ATTCCAATTGAATTTATCCTGAGGATCCAAGTAACTTATATGGATGGAGAACTATTTTCTTTTTTTTAAAGAAGTATAATTGTAAATCCTGTTTCCTGACCTAATGCCCTCTGTATATTATATTTTCCTAGCTTACATGACCTAGGAATGGAGTTGTTATGTGTAGGGCAGCATTTAAAGAAAAAAGATTTTAAACAGAGTTGCCGTTTTTGTACAAGCATCCCAAGCAAGGGAAAAATGCAGGACTACCTCCTATTTTTCTCTGCTGGCTTTATCTTTTGAGTCAGAAAAGACCAAATTCCTTTAATCTATTTTGACTTTAAATTAAAGAAAAACAAACAGAAAAAAATTGCATGTGGCTTGACAAAAGTGACTTGCTTGCTTGACGTGATTTCAAGCAGCTGGGATATTAAAACTCTGAAAAAGGGAGTTTATAATGGAAAAGCTGACAGACTATTAACTATAGCATCACTGTTCTAATAAATGGAATAGGCTGTCATAATCTCTAGTTCATAAATATGCAAATACAAGACAGAGGATTTGCTCCAAAGGATGTCTCTATAATTTTAACTGACCTTTACTTATACTAAATGAGCCTGTTGCTTCTGGTTTCACGCTTTAAATACAAAGTACTGTCTATTTTGCTTCCAGGATCAGATCCTATTTTTCCTGAAAAGTGTATCAGCATTTCTATTTTCTTCAATGGAAATAAAGCAGAACCCAAATGTCAACACAAGGTTAAAAGTCCCACTTGCTGAGCAAAAACCTTCTTGGCTGCAGGCAATTTTTGGTTGATACATATCCATATTCAGGCCAAAAATGTTTGCTGAATTAATTCTTATCTTCTCTCTTTTTAAAGCAGAGATTTCAAATGCCTCTTTTCCATTCATGTGTCAAAGTTCCCAATGACCTGCCAAAATTCAGTCAGTCATTCAAGTGATAAACAGCCCATCAACACAATAATATCGACATTGAATATTTTCTACTTTCCTGCTTTGGGCCAAATGGAGGTACACCCAATGACTTAATATTTAATAACCTAAATGTAATTTGCTTAGAGTCTTCCATTCCATGGAAGAGAATTGGATAGCTAGCAGTTTTTTTAGATTCAATCCTCCTCCATCCTCTTAATTATTTTAACTATTCATTTTGGTATCTGGTCCATTGATACCGTGCCAAATTGCCAGCAGGGAATAGATCTGTCCAATCCTGAAGCTAAATCAGTCACTGAGAATCAATCTGTTTAGTTTTTCTTGTTGTGGTAGTTCCTCTGTCCTGGTCTCATTCTGCTTCATTCAGAAAGAGGGCTTCAGTGTTGGACTTTGGCTACCTCCTGTTTCTACATCTTGGCTCTGTTCATCACAGCTGTTCATGAATTCCAACTGGCTGGACACAAAACCACAGAAAAACCACAGATGCTTTGATGTCCATGCTATGCAATTCTTGCTTGGATGGAAAATGAAGACATCCTAGCTTTTTCAAGGTTGCTAGTGCAGTAGTTTATCAGGCATCTGAAAAAAAAGAACAACATAGACAAAATGTTTAGCTTGTTTTTCAGCCCCCCCCAATTTACTTCCCAAATCAAAAGGTTCCCAAAAGGTAATAACTCAAGATAAGTGTGGTGAACAATTTTCACTCTTCTCTCCATTACTTTATAAGTTCAAACCTGTCAGATGCATTCATAAACTTAAAAGGAAAATGGTTTATATAATCCTGAAAGGGGAATGTAAAACATTTTGCAGTGCCTGCTAAAAAATTCTAAGAAACAATCATTTCATATTTCCTTTCTTTCTTCAGAGCTATGATTTAATTAATAAAACTATGTGCATTACTCTTAAGAACTTCATGTAAGATTAAGATAACTGGTATTTTCATGGTAAATGATTAAATTAGCAGACGCTGTTTTATCTTGAACTTTGCCACTGAGGCTGACATTTTTGCACAATTTAGTCCCAGACACTGGTAATCTAAACTGCTCTGCATCTCTCATTTTTCAATGCATTTTAACAACTAAAGAGCCATTCTGCCACAGTCTGATTTGTGAGAGGCAAGTCTTGACATTCTTTCATTCTGGTATAAGAAACGGCCAAACAGAACAAGGATGCTTTCTTTATTTTTGCTGAACTTGGATGGGGACATAATACTAGTGTTTAGTACTAGTGCCCTCTTGTTTGAGTCTCTCTCTCTCTCCTTCTCTGTGTGGGTGTGTGCACACTTTGATGTCATGGAGAAGGCTTAATAGTTTCAATGATACTAAAAGCAACACTGATGGTAGCTACTGGCAAGGTCATCCTCTCCTCTTCAGTAAGGTCAAGAGGAATGGTGTGAAGCTAAGAATAATGTACAACAGGAGAGCAATAAGTACAAGGAAAGTGAAACTACATAGAAGAAACAGTCAACCTGAAAAAAGTAGTAGCAATTAACTTCTGTATTGTTATCAAGAAACTATATGGATATGACTGAAACCTATAAATGAGGCTGGATTCCAGATGATGACATCTCCAGTATACAAAGCACTCCTCCAGTTTCTGGGAAGAGCACAGAATTTTCACAAGGAGATCTGGAGTTGATAATGTGACCAAATCAAAGTCAAAAATTAGTTTGAGGTGCTAGTATAAACAGAGGAGAGATGTACAATTATTTAGAAAGAAGTTCCAGGAAATATGCATTTGAATTCAGAAGGATGTAATTTCATATGTCTTAGCATCAGTGGATATTCATTGATTACCTTTGCTACTGAAGTGTACTATAGATGTAGTGATACTGAGGAATTCTGTAACAATTTGCAAGAACTGCTAAATGCAACTTCAAATAACAAATGTAGCAGTAGGTATGGTAATTGGAACAAGAAAAATGGGAGAAATAGAGGAGCCTAGAATTACCAGAATATTTGGATTTGATGAATGCAATAATCTAGGACAGAGGCCAATTTTGTGAAGACAATTCTTTGTTCATTGCCAACATCTGCTTTAAGTGACAGAAGTGTTAACTTCACACTTGGAAATCACTGGATAGAAAACCTGAATCACATGAACTCCATAATAGAAAATAGAAATGCAGGAAATAGAAAATGGAAAAAGTAAATCCAGCCAGATATGATAGTTTCAGGGGCAGAATTATTTGTGTCAATTATACAGTTTAAATTTAGAAAATTAAAGAGAGTGGAATGCCACTAAAAACTGTGCTGGAGAACATACAGTCAGACTATAAGAACAATATAACAAATCCATTATGCACTTAATGGGTAAGGAACTCAAAGAGTAATCGTAAGAGATACTGTGAAAATTGAAGTGATTTTTCCCCTAAAATTTAAAAGAAAAAAATTAAAGTGATTGCAGAACAAGCTGTGATAGCCAAAGAAAGACTGTGTGTGTGTGTTTGTGTGAGAGAGAAACAGATAGAGAGGCAGAGAGAAAGAGAGACACAGAGAGCGAGCACATGCGTGCAAGAATCTTGGGCAACAGAAAAGACATACAATGACTGAACACTGATTTTCAAGGACAATAACAGATATCTCAGTCAAGAATATCAACAAATAGAGAAAAACAACAAAAAGAGAATGTAGTTTTTATTAAAAAGGAGAAATAACAGGAAAATTACTGGAGGGAGTTAAAGCGCTGACAGGTTTACATCAGCTAATATGGAACAATTTTACATAGTCTAACAGTAAGAAAAGAGCAGTGAATCTATTCATAGTAAAGAAGGGAGATTTAATAAAACGTGCAAATTACTAATTATTCATGCAGGCAAAATTTAGCTCAACAAGAATACAGGCACACGTGAGGAGACAAATACCAAATCAAGCAGGTTTCAAAAAAGTAGGTAGACACCAGATGATCCACATAAGGCAAGACAGTTAATTGAAAGAACAAAAGAATGTAAAGAGATTTACATTTGCTTTACTATCTAAGGCAAGATCTTTGACTATGTAGAACATGATGTGAAATAGGCTGATAAATTTGCCAGAACAACTAGCTATTCTGAGAAACCTTTACTATGAATGAGAAGCTATTTTAAGAATGGAAACTGAAGAAAACAGAATAGAATACAGAAAGATGTAAGGTAAGGATCCATATTGTTATTGTATCTGTTTAACTTATGGAGCAAACATATTTTAAGAATGGCACAATTTTTAAATTTTATTTTCTATTTTTTATCTCGCCTTCATTATTTTTACAAATAACTCAAGGCAGGAAATACATACAATAATCCTTCCTCCTCCTATTTTCCCCACAACATCAACAACCTTGTGAGGTGAGTTGGGCTGAGAAAGAGTAATTGGTCCAAAGTCATCCAGCTGGCTTTCATGGATGAGGTGGGACTAGAACTCCCAGTCTACTATGATGTATAACATCTTACTGATGCCTTAACCACTAGGTTAAGATGTATAACATCTTACTGATGCCTTAACCACCAAACAACCTCTCTAATGGAGAGAATGACAGCTGGGATCACAGTTAGAGGTCAAAACACAGTTGTAGATGATAGATGACACTGTAGATGATACATAGATTCTGTTAGCTGAAAATAATAAATAAGAGCTCATTATGAAAATAAAATAAAAATGGAAAGTGATAGTGAAAAGTCTGGGTGAATATTAATATTAAAAAGAATCAGCTAATGTTCACCGGAATGCTTAATAAATTGTTGATAGCAAACCTCAGCTGATCTTCTTAGGTGGAAGAATAAAGATGGGCAGTATGCTAAGGCATTAAATAGAGGATTAATTCTATAGAGAAAGACAATGGTCACTTAGATGAGATCATGTAGGATAAAGGGATTTCTGTGACAACAAAATCAGTGTTAATGTACAGCTACAAAAACTGGATATTGGGAAAGACTAAGAGATAAAAATAGATGCCTTTGAATTATGGAACTGATGACAGTTACTCCAACCATGAGATCCAACGGGGCAAGCATTCTGTGTGACATATCAGTCCTGTTAGATAGACCAGAAGAAGAAATCAATTCCAATGGAAGGCTAAAATTACTCTTACTGAGATTGATTCTAACAACAGAATTTTGCAAATGTAATTGTGCTGTACTTCCTTTCCTTTTTTATACTTCAGTGAAATTAAAGAGGTTATATATAAAGATATAATATTCTTCTGAATATTATCCATTTGTTGTGGATTTAAAATATGTTTCACCCACAGGTACCCAATCTTGCATATGTCCACCAAGGTCATCTTCCTTACTCTTTACAGAGAGTACATAGTTGACTTTTAGTTATTAGTTCATAGCGTGATTGGAATGAAAGAAACCTCATCGATCAGCATAAAGAGGGACTATTATATGACATACGATATAAATTCATTTGGCAAGGGACCCCAAAAATGAGTTGTGCCAGTGAATTACTTTAAAAACCCCATTCCTCTAGGGAGTTTGTACATTAAATTAAAAATATTAGGCAACTAGACTATGACAATTGGACTCTAAGCAATTAGCAAGAGAATGATGACTAACTGACAAAGTGCAAAACTTAAAACAACTTGGGTGATTTATAAAGTATGTATACTGAGCATTTTAAAGCAAAGGAGAATGGATCTCTTTTCCCAGAATATTAAACCTAGACAAAGTTCATACTTTATCAATAAGTTTACAACCAGGATCCTAATTGTAAAGGAGAAAGGAACATTACATAAATATATGTTCTGTTTCTTCCAGGGTAGTACTTAGAAGAAGGAGGGCGAACATGTTATGGAAAAGGCTGAGATGATATAATTCCACCCTTGGATCATTTAAAAAAAGGCACGATGGTTATGAATGGACAGATTAATCTAGTTCTACACCATCTATTTTTTTCTTTGATATTTTTAAAAACAAAATTAACATTTGTTGTTGGACAGAACTTTCCTTAACATACTTTTATATACAACATTTTTCACTTTATGTATTTTGATACTATAACATACATATGCTTTGTGTACATGATTCCAAATATAGCCTTAATTTTGGCCCCATCTTCCCAATAGGTAAAGTATTTGCATTTGGAGCAAACAATGACGTCAGCTAGCAAAATTAATATTTTCCAAAGCATCTGTATTCTCATGGATTTATGCCTTGTAGATCACATCATTTTAGACTCAGAAGAACTCATGGTCTATAGTCCCTTTTCTTACCTGTGCCTTTACTCTTTTCCAACTTGAATAAGGAAACAAGCAATGAGAGAAGGAAGAAGTAGGAACAATGCATTGAATGACCTTTGGGGGGGTTGAACCATGTGTGAAGAGGGGGTCAGGCTTGAGTCATTAAACATGATCAAGCACAGCAGGGCCAACCCCTGGGAGGACCATAAAACATATCCCAAAGTCAGGAATTTTGGCACTCAGAAGGATAAATTCTTGTAAACATGTAATAGCCATTAAAGCAGCAGATTAGAATTATTTTCATTTGAATCATTGCCTTTCATCCTAACACTTTCACTCTATAGGACACCAGCCTATGACTTTCTCAAAGATCAGGAAGCATCAGAATGGATTAGGAAAGTATTTCTAAAGTCTCAGGATGGAAATGGGAAACAAACTTTTTCCATTTCTTCTCTTAAGATCCCCTTCCCCTATCATTGCTCAAAATTTAGCTGTTGGAATTTGGTAGAAAAATGACTGAGAAAGAGGGGGTTGCTTAAGGAGAGAGACTATTTGTCTAAGATTTCCTCAACTCTGGAACTAATTGTTGAACTATCATTCTATGGGTTGTGAAGGTCCACTACTGTCTAGTCCAGATTATCATTTTTAGCCACAGTTTGAAATATTCTCTATTATGCCTGGCATAATAAGAAGAATTAATGAAGTTGGGAATGGAGCTTTAAATATGGAATCCATTTAGGGATTCCAGCTATATCCTGAAATATATACTTGGAAAATATACTTCATATGAAGAAAAGGGAAAATGGCAGAAAGTTGAAGCAGGAGGAACAATTGTGGCTATTCACATTTACCCATCAGCATGGCAAAGTGTGGAAAATATATGACATATTAGCCAAATCTCACCCTCTGTGATGGTTGATTAGGTCAGGCTCTGTATATCCTTCTCTGTTTAAATATAGTTATCCAGGAAAAGGCTAATAACAGATGTTCATATTGGGGATATTGCTCAGTTTAGGCTGATTCTTGTTGTTCTACAGGTATTTCATCAGTCTGAGTTGTGTTTTATTATAATAAATCAAGCGTAGTGGATGATATCATATGGGCTTATCTTTCAGCTACTTGGTCCATCACTTGAGCATTGAATTTGTCTTCACCAAAACAATTATCTACCTTCATGTTGCTAACACAATTTATGAAAACATCATACTTGGCTAGCTCACACCATGAAGGTCTTTCTCATGTCAATATTCTTCCTTAATAGAGGAGGTGAAGGTTGGCAAGAGATAATAAATGGGGTCACAAAAAGTCCAGCTTTCATAAACCATATTGACAAACAGGGTGGACAGATCATGCAAATCCAATATAGTATACAGAAAAGAATGGATTCTGTTACAATTCTGCCTTCTCCACTAATCAGCTGAACAGAATATGAAATATTTCCAGTTTTAATATATTTTTCAAGGTAGTTTTAAGGTATTTAATTCACTACTAGGTAATGATAGGCAGGCTAATCAGACTCTATGTGCTTTGAGTTTAGCATCTATAATGGTATATGGGAATGACTTTGGGAGACAGAGCTAAGAGACACAGCCAAGGGAATTGTTAGATAAAAGCCAAATTAGCCCACAGCATGAATATGGGTAGGGTAAGTGGTTTAGATGGGATCTTTTCCAGTTTCTTGGGCTGTAAAGGGGATGGGGAGTTGGGAATAAATGTATTTTCAGACTTGCAAGATTGATACAAATCTTGTCAAGTAGACCAGATAGGAAACATGGCCAGATGAGCTAATTAAAGTTTATTGTAAAATTACATTAATCAAATCTTGCAAGTCTGAAAGTACATTTATTCCCCCAACCCCTTTACAGCCCTACAGAAACTAGGCAGGGTCCCTTCTGAGCTACTTACCCTGTTCACATTCCTGCTGCAGGCTTAGTTGCCTTTTATTTGAACATTTCTTTGATGGCTTCTCTTCACCCTGCCTCCCAAGGTCATTGCAACATATCATTACAGCTACCTTGAAACCAACTCTATAAAATGAATAGCTTATAGTTAAGAACATTCCAAAATGCACAAAGCTAAAATATTTGCATCTTTGTTAATCATGACCTAGTGTGATAGATGTGGTGAATGTGTAAATCAAATAACATTATTCTTTCTTCTGATTAAAATTAAATTTATTAGCAATTAAAACTGGTGTAGAAAACAGAATGAGCCCAACTTCCATTTCTACTCTCCAAAATTATATAGTGAGTGACTGCATTATTTGTGGATAGTTAATATCTACTGAGAAGTTGCTAGTATTAATATAACTGCAATCCAATTAAAACAATCTTCCAAGTTTGCAATGCTAAGATTATTTCTGCTCTAATTAAATCATAGCTCTTTAGCAACAATGAGAACAAAATTAAAATGTTGGAGTCTCTTCTCCCTCAACTGCTTCCAGCACTTTCCTACTCCTTCCTCCCTGCTGGTGAATATTGGTTTGAGGCCATCCTTGGCCATCGTAGTGAAGAGAAGAAGGCATATCATCTTTGGTTAAGTATCTAGCACATCATGAAATCTTTAATTCTATAACCAGCAGGATGAGAGATCTCCATGTTAGAAAGACATAGCAAGTTATACCAGCAACAATGTGGGGCATAGAACTTGCTTGGCACACAAATTCTGACATTCCTGAAGCATACAGAACAAGGAACTGATGAGACGGGATACGTAAACCCATTTATATGGTGAGAAAATGCATTTTATTATTTTTTAAGAAATATCTGTAACTAGGGCATGAACTTTAAGCTTGAAAAGAACATCCACAACATACTACAGACATCTTTAGCCCACTTTTTCTCCCAGGAGATGAATTTATTCCCCACATTTCATCTCTGGGAATCCCTGGGGAATAACGAAAGGAAACAAATGTATTAGCACTGAGGGAGGATAAATTCATTATTCCAGCATGGCCCCTGAAGTAACTACAAACATATCCACCACCTTCAGACTGGGCATCATGATTTCCAATCAACAAGCACCCTACATTTCCATACAGAAGAGAATACTATCCTTAGTTTTGGGATTATGCCTTGGTTTGTAGTGGTAGAAATAATTTGCAGAAGAACAATGTATACAGGAGAGAATATTCTTCAAACTGCAAACTGAGCATGACTTATGGGCACTGACTGTTGAAAGTGGGAGAGGGAATATTGGAAAGTCTTTGGATTTTGGTGGCATATAAATTTAATAAATAAATAATAAATAAATAAATAAATATTGTAGAAGTGGACATTCCTGGTGGCTGATGGGGTGGAAGGCTAATATGGGAATATTTCAGCCTGAAACCTTGTATTGAAGACCTCACAAAGAAAACACTGAGTCTGGCTTTCTTGACACAAATTCTGAAACCAGTTTTATTTTAGGACCCAATTGAGTTTACTTAACATATGAATATATACAGACTGACAAAGCAGAACTTGGAAGGCTCCTGAATGCTTCCATATCCCTCTTCCTCCATGAATATGAAATTTGTCAGGGGTCCAACTACACTGAGTAAGGTTGGATGTAGCAATTCTCCCCTTAGTACTGGTTTAGGAATAAGGATCCTTTACAGCTTCACAGATATTTTGACAAACCCAGATGAAAATCTGTCCCTGAAGGAGAATCTGATTTCTTCTCCATGCAAACTGGCAACATGGGAAAGATGAAATATACCTTCAAAATGAGTTATTTTTAAGTCAGAACTAATCTAATAGCATCATTTCTGAAGCCAACAATGATCTTGCATAAGTTGCTTTTGAATTATCTTTGGAAATTCTGAGAGCAAATGCTTTGCTTTGAGTTATCAATATGGAATTTGTTTTATAGCTCAGAAACCAGTGACTCCTTTCCTGTCCAAACTTTACTTCTATCCACAAAATTATTTTAAGCGATCAGAAGGCTGATGCATTGCCAGCTTTAGAAAAGCTAAACTTGAGTGTTGTGCAAGAAAGAGCAACGTCCCTTATTTCTTCCGACTCAATCTCATTGAATAAGATGAAAGAACATTTGCTCTTAACATTCTTTTAAAAGAAATGAACATTTGGATGAAGTGGTCTTGGGTGGAAGATGGTTTCTTTGCCCTTAGGACAAAGCAAG
>JANHZU010004113.1:2937-13699 GCA_032468055.1 Acrochordus granulatus | reverse complement strand
ATAAAAGGGAACATAAAAGAGAGTCTCCGGATTTTGGCGGCATAGAAATATAATAAATAAATAAATAATAAATAAATAAACATCACAGATTTGTATCTTCCCATATATTGATTTCTTCATTGTTATACTGCTGTATTCAGCAAGCTGCCTAACAAAATTTTACTGCCTATCATAAGGCTCGTCTACAAATAGATAATTGATGTAAAAAACATCTAAAGCACCTAGGATTTTTTTTTGAAAAGGCACTAAAGGTAGTCCTTGACTTATGACCATAATTGGGACCTGAATTTTCATTGCTAAGCAAGGTGGTTGTTAAATGAGTCGCACCTGATTTTATGATCTTTTCTGCCACAGTTGTTAAATGAATAACTGCAGCTGTTAAGTGAATCCAGATTCCCCCCACTGACTTTGCTTATTGGAAATATCCTTATCCAGGCCTAGTTTCAGTCATTACTAGGCATGCCATCACATAGAATACTGAACTGAAAATGCATCAAATCATTTGAGAAACCTTTTTTATAAATTTGAATAATCTCAAGTGTCTTGTTTCCTAAACCTCATTCTGATTCATAGAAGAATTGGGCTAGATGGTTGAACACAAAAAAAAAACTTAGAGGTAGTTGGAATATACTGGGATCTTGTTGTATGGAACACAAAACAGCTCTCTGAGCTTTCTGACTGCTTATAAAAACTGTGTTTCCATTTTGAGATGTATATAAATTATCTTCTACGTATTTATCCTGTTTCTAACCTCTTTGCTCCCACCTGATTAATATAAATAATATAGTAAAATAAAAAATCATTAATAAAATCACACTTACAGAAATATACTAAAACTATAAAATACAATATAAAATACATAGAATAACATCAAATAACATTACATTACTTAAAAGGTACTTAAAAGTACCTGAATTATCTTTTCAATACAGAGTTCTTATAGAGGAAAGTTAGAATATAAAAGTAATTTTTAGCCACTTTTAAACCAGGGGAATGGGTGTCATTTGAACTTCAAGAGGAAGGGAGGAAGTAGGAAAACCTTTTCTTTAGTAACTGTCAGCTGAGCCTCCTTCCAGATCAGCATCTGTAATAAACCCTTCAAAGATGATTGGAGTGCCTGATTTGTAATCTATGTCAGAAGTTGCTCCTTCAGGTAGACATGATCCACACCATTTAGAGAGTCATGTGACAAGGCATCCCCCTTGAATTGGATTTCGGATTCTATGGGCCAAAGCAGCTTTGCCAGAAGAAGTGTCATAAGATCTCAACCATTAGATGCTTGATCTCCACATTTTGGATTTGCTGCAATTTCCAAGTTTTGCCAAAAGCATCCCCTATGGAGTATATCACAATAATCTATTTGAGAAATAACCAGGGCATGGATAACCGTAGGTCAGATCAGACTCTTCCAGAAAGGTAAATCAGATGAATCAATTACAACTAGAAATAGATGTTATCTGTTTTGGCCTGTTACATCACATCTGGTCTGTAGCGTATGAAGAAAACAGTCCACCAAACAGACTGATACAGATGGGAAGACAAAGACTTGATAGTCATTTGTTTATACTCTACAACTGGCGATCACTATCAGAAGCTTCATATAAATTGTACATAAGGGCAGAATGGGACCTTGCAGATAATCACCTCAGCCCAAAGACTGTGACGTGGGGCACGAATCCCCTAAAATAACCATTTGAAATCTGTCTCAAGGTAAAAATGGTCTCCAACAACCAACACTGTAAGGTAGTAGAGCATGGCAGATGGTAAAGATCCAGAAGCACAGACAGGGAAGTGCTATCATGTTGTGCTTCTTCAACAAATCATCAAGTGACTAATAGACCTCTATGCCAGGTATGTCCAACCTTGGCAACTTAAAGATGTGTGGACTTCAACTCCCAGAATTCGTCAGGCAGCATAGTACAGCTGGCTGAGAAATTTGGGGAGTTGAAGTCCACACATCTTAAAATTGCCAAGGTTGGACATGCTTGATCTGTGCTGTGCCCAGGCCTAAAACTAAACAGATGCTCTTAAAATAGATAATCTCCTTGCATTTCCACCCTATAATGAATCAGGCCAAATTTTCTATGTCCTTTCGATGATACTTTGAGTTTTAGTGTTTAACTTGTTGTTTCTGTCTGCAGAAGAGATATAAAGATTGAAAGGCCCTCTATAGACCTATCAATGATAGTGATAGGATCACTGCATCATTATATACAGTAGCACAGCTGTGTGTGTCTCTGAAATATCTGAAAAATGAAATTCTGTTTAACTTAGATGATCAACCATGGAGTTGTTATATAGAAATCAAATAACAATGGGGCAATAATACAGCTTTATATAGTCCCTCTTCTAGAAGGGATTAAATCAAAAGCTGATTTTACCTTAAGGTTATAATTCTTATAAACTTTGTATCTTATCTATAAATATTTAATCATATCAGTAGATTCTGGATTACTCAGAAATTCTGCTGCAACCCTGCTACAAATAATCCTTGGTTTATGGTGGAAATTGGGACCAGAATTGCTGACACTAAATGACACAGTGGTAAAGCATGACTCTGCCATTTAGCAACAGCAATTCCAGCAATCTTGATTGCCATTGTTAAGTGAATCATCATGCAACATTAAGTGAGGACATAATGTTGTTGCAATTTGTGACTTGCTGGCTTTCCCATTGACTTTGCTTGTCAGAAGTTGGCAACCATCTAACTGTGGTATAGGGATAATCTTGTCCAGGCTTATCTGGACCAGGCTTTGCTTCCTGTAAATATTGGAAGAGCTAATCTCATCTAGGCTTATCTGAACCAGGCTTCGCTTCCTGTAGATACGGCATTCGCGGGCACACCCATGAAGGCTTGTTTACAGGATGAGCAGGAACTTGGGAAGAGATCTCTGCTTGTGAAGTTCATGATAAAGAATAATTAACGCTTGCCTGATTGTCTTGCCTGCTTATCTCGTATCTATGTCCTACAACTGAATGATGTAATGTGGCATAATTTATTTGAATTCACATAATTTATATGAATAAATAAGAGGAGGTGGGCTCAGAAAAGCATGCATGCTTGCTCAATGCTTCATGCATCATGCTTCATCTTCAAGCTCCTGCCTCTCTACTTTCCAAGTAGTGCTTTTGTCCATCTCTTTCTAACTGCAACACTGTGGGGACACTGTGATGATCAGAATTCCAAGGATGTAAATGTTACTTGCTCAGCACTGTCAGAAGTTTGAATGGTCATTGAACATGTGGTTGTTAACCAAGTTCACCTGTATGTTGTTTACAATCTATATGAAATCTCTGAAAGTGATCATCAGGATTTGTAAAGCTGAGTGCAATTTACAGTACAGGTATACTGTATGCAGATGACTATCAGGTCTCCTCTATTCCATCTTCCATTGACTAACTGGCTAGTTGCTAATGTATCTAACAGAATGAAACAAAAGTATTATGTTTTATAAGAATTGGACAATGGATAAGTCAAATATTCTATCCACCCCTCCCCCGTTACACAGTTTTTTCAGCTGGCCTTCTCCTCATAAGTAGGCATATCCTAAGCACAAGAAAGTCATTTGTGCAAAAATCATGTAATTGCTCAATTGCAGGCAATCAGTTTATCCAGGGTGGACACAAACATCCTGAAGGTTTTAATCATCAGGTTCGGGAGATGATTACAAAATTTTTAGAAATCCATGGGAAAGATGGAGAAAAGTAGAATGAAAGAGTATGAGCTTAAAAACTGATGTGTAAAATGACAAATGTTTCATAGACGTTGGTAACTAGAGTAAAACCTCCATCACTTAGTTTGAATAACTATCTTCTGCAATGCTAGCTGAATTATATCTAGTTTGTACGCATAAAAGAAACTACAATAAACAGTAACATTAACTGAATTACACTTTAAATCAAACCAAGAAGGCAGGGAAGAACAACTTTTGGAGGTGAGAGTTCTATATAGCTTTGTATGGAATGGCAGAGGTTGACTCCCAACATCAATGAAGCCAGACCTGGAAAATGGGCAAGACCAACACCATTAAAAATACTGTAAATCAATAAATCCAATGAATAAATCAATTTTATTGATTTATTCAATAAACTCTGCCTTAGATGTGATTTGCAGCTATAGTTTAAGCTTTTAAAGTAGGACTACTTTACAACATTTTATCAAGGCTTCCAAATCTGGGATGCACAGACTTGAACAACTCTCAGTGTTAGAGTCTGCTTTATTTCTTTCAATCCATCTAGGGGTCATCCAAATTCATGCTGCCCAGATCTGGCAGTCCTAACTTTAAGAAAGGTCAGCAAATTATAGAGCATGCTGTTTCAATACTTGTACAAGACTATTGTGGAAGGACTAACTTGCCTAGAGCCCCAGAACATGCATTGCTTCACATAGACAACATAACTGCAGAATATCTTGAGCATTATGTATCAAACTGCTTTGACAAATACACACCACAGCAAAAACATATAAATCAATTCACATTTCCTCCTTTTTAGTATAATCTATTCAGATCTTTAATTCTGACTTATCAATTGTAGAAGATTCATGTGATGTCCAAGTATAGGTGAACAAGGCCTTCAGAAGTCATTGAATGATTGTTTAAGTAAACAACCAGAAGATTAAAATTACTGAAGGCACAAAAAGGGCACTTGAATTTCTGCTCATTAAATAGCTGTTGAGTCTAACTCATTTGGCATTAGTTTATTTATCGTCAGCTCATTGTCCTATGTATCTTGTCAACACAATGAGCTTCACTCCAACATCCCCTTGAACACTGTTGATTACTCATTTCAGTGGGAAAGAAATGGGCTGGCTCCATCAATGGCTACTGTCACTTCATGTGTGTCACATAGAGCTGCTGCCAGAGGTTCAACCATATTGATATGGCAGGATTAGCATTTTATGCACAGAATGGTCACAAAGCAAAACTCATATGAGATTCTCACCCTCATCTGAAAAGAAATTCAATCTTTACCAATTAATGCCAAGCTCAATTTTTCTAAACAACTCTTAGGATGGGGCTGGCATGTTAATGTATGTAATAAATAATTAGGCAACTAATTGGCTTTAATAGTATATTTTAGGCTTTAGTAGTATATTTTAACAATAAAACAAACAAGGAATGATGACCTTGAAAAAAATTTCTTAGGGTTGTCATCCACAAACCAGTTTTAATCTCGTCACATAATAGCTATTTTCAGATGAGAAGTTTATTGTGGTGGTCACCATACGCAGTGTGTCTTTCCTGTGCTGTTCTCGCTCTTTTTTTGCTACATGTGATCATGGGCAGAAAACCAATCAAATCTATGGTGTGCCTATATCACACCAGGCAACCTTTCAAGCCAGAGACTGCACATTCTCTTCTGACACTTCTTTATATTTTGTTTTTGCATAACTTCCTCCCTCCCTCCCTTCTTTCCTTGTTTTGGAGAAGTATTAGACATTTTAAATTTAATGTTTTAAACCATTTAAAAAAAAATCCTTAAAACAATAGAAAGCCATGCCCTATTGATGGAAATGTTATGCAGGCTAAAGCTGATGGTCGTCCACTCCTGTTGTACATAAATGCTAGGTAACACATGTTGACAGCTGCCAGATGGAGTTGCCGTTATTATTGCTATTATTATTTATTCTACTTGTCAAATCAAGAAAGGCTCACAAAAGTTTATGTATATACTGATAAATAAGTAAATTAAATCATCCATGTTAAATAATTAAGAAATCAATTATTTCAATATATATAAATAATAATAACAATCAATAGATCAAATTATATAATAAATCTACAAAAACAACAAGAAAATAAAACAGTTTTAAAATAAAATAGAGTAAGATGTTAACAGTCAATTCATCTCTAACACTCTGTGGACAAGTTCACTCTAAATTCCTAAGGGCCTTTCTTGGTAGGTTCTAAAATGTACCCAATTTGCTATTACACTGTGCACATAATTTAGCTACTTAAATTAATTTATTTTGAGATCTTTTGGGTTCTGAACACTTTGAAACAACTGAACTTTGAGACTCTGGTTTTCAACAAAGATACTCAGAGATGGAAGAATGAAACTGTGATATATATTCTATACAGTATTTCAAAGAGGACCTCTCCCAATCCAAATTTATTTATTTCACATATTCTATTCTGATTCAATCCAAAGGCTTTCAGTGGCTTATGTATTTATAGCTCTGACCTGGTCACTAGCTCTTTTCTGGCAGCTTCCTATCTTTGAAATACCTTTTTCATTATATAAAAGAGACTTCATCCTAGTTATATTGTTCAGAATTTGCCACCACCTTTATCTCTAGAGATTGATTTAATGATACTCCTCTGCAGGAACATCTGTGCCCCTCCCTGCCCACTGACAGAAGTTAAATCAATAGCCCATTCTACATTGCCCTTTTTATTATCTATGACATAACATCTGGGGCATATCTGCACTCACCATGTAAGCATCACTGTCCTGTGTTCATGCCAGTCTGACTCTAAACCAGGTTTTAAAAAAATCCTGTCCACACTGACATACTTTGGCAACAGGTTGCACAGTCCAGACTTGCACAGTCCAGATATTCTTCTCTTATATAATTCCCTTGTTGCTGTTCTTTCCAACCTCCCTGTTCAATGAAAGTAATGCTCACTCATTTCCTTCCTGGGGTGAAGTCTTCCTCAGTATACATCCTTTTATATGTAAGAATCTCCCCCTCTCTCTCCATCTCTACCTATATGCTTACATATACACAACTGTAAAATGAAATATGAATATCTTCGGACAAAACACCAGAATGTTCATATATGTAGCCAAATAACCACTGTTCAAATAAAATTTTCCATCTTTCCTCTCTGTCCACTCTAATAGCTTCTATACCTCCCTTACCAACACTGCTGAAATAGTGGGTTAGAATCCTAGAAATTTATATATTTAATTACATTTCTCCCAAGTAGCTAGTTTCTCCCCCTGCCCTTTATTTTTTTTAAAATGGGTACGCTGTTTTACTTTTTTTTTCCAGGCACCTGATAATAGAAGAGTCTCACCCTTACATTTTCAAATTACAGCTGGACAATGGGGCTGGAAGCTGAATCTGCCTTCACAATTTTGAGGGATGTGAATAAAGGCCAATATCCACTTCTGGTGTCAAACAATACCTGATTCTACTGATTCTACCAATAGGCCAACATAGATAACTAATCTTATCTATGTGATAAGATTCTGATCATTTCTTCTCTTGCTAAAATAACATAGAAATTTAGGTTACCCCATCCTTCATCTCTTTAAACAAAAAACTCCACGAGCATAGCAAAACTCCAGGAGCATAGCAAAATTTTGCACAACTGCTCCTGCACTATATTAAAAAGACTATATGGTCCCTGTAGAGAACACATTTGCTGGAAACATTCTAGGCAGAATCCTAACCTCATCAAATGTGAAAATATATCTATCTATTCATGTGTAGAGAGCCAGAGAGATGTCCTCAAAGCAAATATTCAGAAACTGTTAAGTAAACAAAAAGGACAGAAGTATTCAGGAAGGAAAGACACAATAAAATTTACAAAATTCTATTATTATAGCCTGTCTCAGTAATGTATTGTTCTGGCCTTCCTGTGGAGATGTTTTCCTGATCTTTTCTACCTTGTAGGTCTGACATCACTGTTACTTCTTAACCATCTTAACATTTTAGTAATCGTTAAATCAGGGGTATATCAGTAGCTTATGATAGACTGATAGAGGATTGCTTTTACTTAACAAGGAACAATTTAGCCCTTACATACATCATAGACTAATGCCTATGGCCAATTTGCTGCAGTGGTTAAGGTGCCAGGCTAGAAGCTGGGAGCCCATGAGTTGTAGTTCTGCCTTAGGCACAAAGCTAGCTGGGGGAACTTGGGCCAGTCTAGCCTTTCAGTTCCAGGAAACAGGCAAGGGCAAAGCATTTCTGAAATCTTGCCAAGAAAACTACAGAGACTAATCCAGTTAGATGCCAAGAATTAACACTATTTCAAAGGCACATGCATACCCCAATATTTTTTCAATCTATGTTATTCATTTTCTTTTACTCTGAAATTTACTTAGCCATGCTTTATCTCATCCTATTTTCTGCCCTTTGTAATATTTGTCATGAAATTTATAAGAATTTGGTCACCAATAATAATAATAAAGGTTATTATTATGGTTGTTATGATTATAATCATAGTTACTGAATTCAGCAATCCTGTCAAGTTGTAGAGTCTATAGACAAGGTCTCCTTTTAAAGCAATGTTTAATTACTCTATTGATCTTAACTTTTCAGCATTTAGACTGCACAAAGTCACAGCCATAACCCACCATAGCCACATACTCCTTTCAGACAAGAATAATTTGCTGTATTATATTCTGGGGAAATGCTGATTTTATCCAAAATATAAGCTGGTGGCAACCAGTAAACCAAAGACATTTTCACTGATGTTTCACCCTTACAGAAAGTGTCCATAACTGAATGAAGTGTATCTGGATGATTATACTATTTTGCTGCTAATGCAACATTCCCCATGGGCCTTATATCTTAGGAAGAAGCTAAGATTAGATCATCTCATTGATTTTCTTTTTGCATTGGTCAACTCCTAGGATTGTGTGTTGGGTAGGAAATTCTTGATTATCAATACAGAAAGTGATATAGAGGCCACTTTTTAAAATGTACTATACTGGAAAGGATTTCTGAGCATATCATACAATCTGTAGCCTGGAAAGATATTGGTGGGGTGAAGTTGCAAATTGAGATTGGCATAGCTTGCAAGTGCAGCTACATGTAATTAAGGTTCAGTTAAGAGAGGTACTCCAGAAACAAAATAAGATCAAATTAAGACCTGTTGCTCTGTTTTAATGGCTACTCTGTGTTGAAGAGCTAGACTGCTGTTGTGTGGCCTTCCTAGTCTCTGTTCACTATGATGAAAGTATTTTTCCAATTCTGATGGATGATTCTGCTCTTTATCAAATCCATCTTCTAATGTGTGCAAATAAAAGAGTCTCTATTTCACTCTCTCCTCACCCATAGGAGAATCAGATACAGCCAGCAAAAACATGAGGCATGGCTAGGTTTCATGCTAGAATTAAGGATATGAAAAGAGAGGAAACAAATACATTAGGAAAATTGCTGCCAGAGTAAGTTATTCAGGTTAGATTGTCCAGGGAGAAAGTTAATATGTTCCCTAGCCATTATAGCAGGCTTTCCATGACAGTACTGCCATTCATGAAATGCTTCAATGGTGCCAATAGTAAAGATCTTATGACGTTCTCATTTAATTTACTGGGAATGCTGTGGGGCCCTCATATTTCATGCCTTGAGATCACAGAACTGTGCACTATATATCTTATTAATCAGCATATACAAATGCTGTTTGTATACACTATCGCAAACTATTAATTAACAGATCTTGTTAGTTGAAATTTTGCATCTTTTTTTTCCTTTTTTTCTGCATGAGAAATCACTACCCAAGTATTTTGAAGTTTCTGCATTAAATAAAGTTTAAACATTATTTAAAGTTATCCTGAATTTCCTATGGCTTTCAAGGTGGTTCATATGACACTGTTCCTGACTATTGAACATACATTGGAATGAGCTAAATCTCAATAAGAAGGCCACTTTAATTTGGCATGCTCAACAAGCAAAGTTTGAGCAGATGTTTATGGTGAGTTGTAGAGTGCCAAATACTTTTGTGGAAGCTTAACAGTATTTGTTAAGGACATTGTATTTGGCATATTAGTTGAATTCCTGAAGTGTGATCATCAAGATAAAGGAGACATGTATGTTACATTAGGATGCATCCCTTCATCAGTCTTGACAATTATGTTCCACCTTCTGACCACCATTGGTCAGTGTAGCTCTTATACATGTCCTCATAGAAGAAAAATATCAGGCTAAGGAGAGGAGAGAAAGGAGAGAAGGGCAAGGAGTTTTGATGCTGACAGTTGGTTTCTAATCACAGTGAACAATTTTACAAAGGCTTTTCCATCATATTTTTTTTTTGCAGGAAAGATATTGAAGTAATACATCGTAGAATAAATGTTGTGTTCTTTGCTAGTTCTCTCTCCTAGGACCAGGAATATTAAAGAGTTTCAACATAAACTGTGAGATCTGAGAGAGTGTGTGTGCCATATTTGATGATTGCTTAACACTTCTCCAATTTGAAAATTTTGCTTCCAAAAAAACAAGCAAATTAGTAAATAAACCACAACTATCTCTTCATTTAACCAAACATTTCTAATGTCATTTTCATAATAATTAATTCCAAAACCTTATCAGAATAAGGACATTTTTTTTTAGATACCACCACCAAGTCTCCCCACAGTGAGGCACCACATTGCTGTGGTTGGGGTGCTTGCGTGCTCTGAAGAAGATGAGAACTATGCCAGAGGTTCAGCCATACTGGACAGATATCATCAGAGGAGCCAGACAAAAAGTGTCCCCACCCATAAAAAATATGAGAAGTAAATTACAGAAATCCAAACTGGCTCAGTAGTTGCCTGGGTTAACAAGGACTGTGCTAGATGTTGTTGGGATTCCTGGACATCTAGTGAAAAATGGGCTACAGGACTTCACTGGAGAAGGAAATGGCAACCCATTTCCAGTATTCCTGCCAAGAAAACCCCATGGACAGCAACAAAAGGCTGAAAGATAGGATGCTAGAAGATGAACCTCTCACATCAGAAGGAATTATAAGTAGTTCCAGAAAGAGTGGAATCACTCCAGTGCTGTAAAGAACAATATTGCATAGGAACTTGGAATGTAAGATCTATG
>JANHZU010004112.1:35375-45782 GCA_032468055.1 Acrochordus granulatus | reverse complement strand
AGGAGAACAGCCTGGCCTTCTTAGACTGTGCAGTTATCATTGGAGAAAACAGAGGGCTCCATGTGGAAGTATACAGGAAACATAATTCATAGGATAAAAACAGTATTTCCATTGAATGAAGAAGTGCTAAACGTGGCTTAAGGAAGACTTATCTTTTACCTTATGGTGCATGATGCACAACGCTCAGATCAACTACATTAAATCCTTAAATGTCTCAGGTTTTTGCCAAGTGTGATGCAATGGTGAAGATGAGTTCAAATCCCCCTTACAGCTGTAAAATTTCAGTGAGTATTTTGGAGCCAGCATTTACTCGCAGTCTAAAACAGTACTTATCAACCTTGGAAACTTTAAGACATATGGATTTCAACTCCCAGAATGCCTCAGCCAGGAGCTGGCTGGGGTATTCTGGGAGTTGAAGTCCACATGCTTTAAAGTTGCTAAGGCTGAGAAACATTGGTTTAGGTAGACCTCAGAAAATAGCTCCTCTCAAGCTGTTACCTGCTCATCACTATGAATGGCATAGACTAACTAATTTTGTGTTGGATTGTGAAATCCAAACTACGACAGAGCTCCTGTTCTGTGAACCACGTAGCGTTTGCATCCCAGAGCATTTCCAGACTTCGTAATTGGTTTCCCTGTAGTCATTTCTTCAGCCAAGCTTAAGAGTGTTTGTTGGGACTTCTGTTAAACATCCTTCCCGTTACTTCCAGTTTCAAAACTTGATAATTGCAAAAGCGTGCACAGATCATGCACAAGCAGCCTCCTTAACCAGAGATGAAACACATTCCCGTGACAGCATGTTCCCATGGCAACATGGCATGTTGTAAAACATGTATGCTCTAAGGCACATAGCAAGCCAGCTGGAAGATATATACTCAGCCAAAATTGTTTAGATCAAAATCACAGCTGACAGAGCCTTAAGGATGCAAACTGCTTTCTGAAACAAGCTTCTACCAATTTGTCACTTGAACTAAAGTCTGGATTTTTGTTTAAAAAAATGAGGAATAAGTGAAACTTGCCCAGCTAGTGAGCACTTTGAATAAAAATGGATTTTTATCCTAAACAAAGCAACCCCCCACTCTTTTTCGTTAATTTAAAAGAGCAGGACCTCACCACAACCAACCACCAGTGTAACAGAACAATCCTTGTTCAAGTATCCTCTCAACATATTTAACAAACCTTCTGCAAAATGTTACAGAAATGAAGCAATGACAGTAAAAATGGTCCCATTTGATCCAGAGAGGATGACAATGGCAAACCAATTCATGTTTATTGGTGTCTGGAATACAACACACAAATCCCCACTTCTCTTCTCTCAGTAAACTATCCATAGCTGATAGTTTTTAGGTATGAATCATATCAGATGGGTTTGGTTTTAGCTAGCATAATTTACAACTCATTTCAGTTAATTCTTTAATCTCCTTGAGAAGACAAAATAGAAGAGAGATCCAAGCAAGAAAAATCTGCCTGAATCTCTGGATGGAAGATGGGATTAAAGAAGAGTGAAGATCTTATCTTAGGTGGGGGAATGGAGAAAACCTTGTATTTATCATTTTTTATAATTGGGGCCTTTCTATAGGTAAGCCAGTTTGTACAGGAACATCAAATTTGCCCCTTCTAATCTAGACTAATCCAATCAAGCTCAACGCAGACATGGTCTCCAAGCCCCAGCTAGCTAGGATTTTGTCACTTGTCTCTATTCCCCTGCAAAGTTTACCACCTTTAGTCAACAATATTTCAAACCAATTAATAGCAAAAATGAGATACTCTCAAGAACTGTGGCAAAGGAAAGCCCAGTAAATTCTCTTTCAAAGAAACACAAAAATCAAGCTGAAATGCTGGGGGATCCTTTATGTCCTGAGTTGATCCAAAGTGTCCACAGCTAGGTTCACTTTCTAACTTTTCTTCTGGTTTTCATTAATGTTGTGACTACCATCATTCAGCCCTGTAGTTTGGGGGGCAATCATTATATGGCTCCTGATGGGCCACCCTCTGCAAACTTCCAAAGTTTAACTTGCCAAGCTGGTCTGTCTAGTATCTCCTTCGAATGTGGTCCAGGTAAAAGGCTAGTTGGCTCATTCGTACCAGCGCTGCTTATGGCTTCCGGGCAATAGAATAAAACCCCATACAACTTGTAGAATAAAGAAATAAACTTTGGATTTCTTATTACTACCTGGGAAGTGTGCCACACATCACATAAAGATGTGGTCTAGGTAGGTTCACATATGGTCTCCTCTACCTGGAATTAATGCTTCAAAGAGAGAATACATTTGCCACAATCTATATAAAGAGTATTCCATATTTTTTATTTATAGCATACACTAGGTTGGTTCTAAATTACCAAGCCTGCTATAAATTTCTTTTCTCGAGGCAGCTGAAGAATTAAAAGTCTCAGCAAAAATATATGGATGATGATAGTCATCAACCATTTTGCTTCAGACACAAAACAAAGGAAAGAGCCTTCTTTACCCACAGGCCCTCAACCACCAAGCTTAACAATTAAAATCCTTTGAACTTTAATATGGTAGAAAAAACTAAATCATACAAATTATTCTGTAAGATCTTGGTACTGCTTTAAAGATGAACATGGATGCATCTTTGAGGACTAAAGTTGTATTTTATAGTACATCTTTCAGAGGCCACCATTCACTTTGCTATTTCTGCTTGAGTTTTTTGCAGAAGGCTATTTCACCGGAATATTGAGACAAAAATATAAAAATCTATACAGAGGCCTCCTCTTTACATGGTCAGCTGAAAGTTTACAACATACTTACATATCTTGGAACTCTTCATTCATGTCTAGGTGAACCCCCAGGTGTGAAGAATTTCCCAGCCATCATGGTCTTGCTGAGACATTTGGGAATCAAAGGCCACATATCTGGAAGTTTCTTAAACACTGTTCTAGATGGTTAAAATCCAGGAAAAAAGAAGTGGAACAAAAATATGATGGCTGTTTGTGCCATGTTTGTGGCACAATAATCTGCATGTCTGCAAATAAGTTCCTTGAGGAGTCATGACACTGTTGCATTGCAGGTTGTTTGCAGATGTTTTTAGAAACGTACAATCCAGCTGTGAAAATCATTTTGTATCAACCCTTTGCAAGATTCTTGCAATTTAATTATGTTTTGAGTTGGAAGTAAATCCCACTTCGTTTCATAAGGCTCCTGAAATTTATACAGGACAAGATCATAGGCCACAATCTCTTTCCTTGATCAATCTGAAAGTGACATCATTGGAAGGTTGGTGACATCATAGGGAAGTCCTAGTTTTTTCAGATTTTTCTGTTTTAAAGAGAGGACATGTAAGCAATAGTGCCCACAGGGCATGATTAAAAACAAAACACACACCTTAAGATGGCAGCCAGAATGGGATCTGCACAACACACAAAAAAACAGATGGAGCTTTCATAATACCATCATAGCTGCCCTCTTGATTTTTCTAACCACATCTTGCAGATACCTCTGCTTGGAAGGCAAATTGGCCCATATCTAGTCTTGGAAAGCTCCCTTGCTTTCTTTATGATCTTCTAACACCCTAAGATCCCACCATCAAAATTCACAACCAAATGCCTGAATTTTGGTCATCCAATTCTGGGTGCTAAATGAGGCCTTGAGTGTGTTAAGATAGCAAGAGGTCAGCTGTTCCTCTTTTCAACCTTATCTTTTAGAAGAAGAAAGAAAAATTGTATCCTGAAAATTCTTTGCAAAATAATCTTGTCCCTGGAGATGGCTGGTTGCAGCCATGGGCTGCCACTTGCTGACCCTGTTGTAGAGAAAAAGTCAAGAAGGGAGCTATGCTCACAAGTTTGAAGACCCACCTCTTTAAAAATGTATCTATTTATGTAAAAAGAGCTGGGGCCATCTTGACTTTTTTGCCCCCAAGAAACTTTTGCTTAGATTATTCTGTTTAGTTTCAGAAAGATTTCAGTGTTTTATATTATGGTAGATAATTTATTATTTATTCTGTTATACCTTATTGGCATTATGGATGTTGTAAGCAGACCTGATCAGAAGAAAATAGGAGGTGCGCAAATCTGGTCAATAAATAAAGCAGCAGAACAGATATGTAACTGACTGATTGGCTTTAAGACATTTTTAATGCAATGAAGAATGCTTTCCAGAACAAATCTTTCAGATTTGTTGTAAATTGTCTTCGTCCTGAGATTGTTTCATCATCTTTTCTCATCACGTTTACCAAGCACTGAAATACCTGATTGAAAAACCATATTTTTTTCAATGAGTGAGTCCATTTTCTAAAGATTTTTTTTAAATCTGCTGATCATAGTACTTTTCTTACATTTAAAAAAAAATGTTTGTACTGATTTTATGTGCACACAGAAATACAGGGCTTCACTTCCGTGTAATTTTGTCTTTCTGCTGAATCAGGGCATTTCTGTAAGCCAGTAACTACTTTGGCTTCAAATCTCCAATTTGGTCTCATATTTTTTCCCCAGCATGGTACGCAGCAGCGAAAAATGTTGGGAATCTCTCCAATAAATCAGCATCTGAGCCCACATCTTAGTATATGAATCTCCAAGAGAAATGGGAACAAAGCACTCTAGTTTATGAATTTGTAGCAAAAATTATGGATCATTTATTCTTCACATGGATCCAAAAATTAAGGATCATTTATTTCTCTAACTCAGATCATTTGTTTAGCCACCATTTGACATTACCACGGCACTGAAAAAAATGACTTATGATTGATCCTTGTTCTTAAAACCGTTGCATGGAGACGTGATCAAAATTCAGATGATTGGCAACCGGCATCTATTTAGACAATTGCAGCATTCCAGGATCAAGTGACCTCCATTTGCAACTTTCTCAGCCAGCTTCTATCAAGCAAAAGCAGTGGAGCTTAATAGTTTAATGCCTGCATGGTTCACTTAATAACTGTGACAAAAATGTCATAAAATCA
The DNA here is from genome assembly GCA_032468055.1 of Acrochordus granulatus. Lineage (NCBI taxonomy): Eukaryota > Metazoa > Chordata > Lepidosauria > Squamata > Acrochordidae > Acrochordus > Acrochordus granulatus. The sequence continues at coordinate 40,865 of JANHZU010004112.1, read as the reverse complement.
GGCATGGCTCACTTAACAATCACCTTGCTTAGGAATAGAAATTCTGGTCCCAACTGTGGTTGTAAGTTGAGGACCATGTGTACTTCTAGAATCACAGTTGACTTGAAATAGGCATGCAGTTCTTTTTTTTAAATGTAGACACCTACATTAAACACACACACCCAAACACGTTCTTGATGTTTGGTTTCAAAGCACTTTCTGGAGTGAGGGTGGGTGGTGTTTCCTGCAGAGAATTGAGGATTTTGCAAATCCTCACAGTGGTTTAGAAAGACTGGCCTGTAAATCATCCATGAATGGCAGCTTGAGTGAATAATTTTCCCCCTCTGAAACAAATGAGTATTCTTTCATTTCTGAACACCTCCAGCTTGTTCAAAAAATAAGTACAAAACAGAGAATGCAGAAAGAAGATGACATAACTTGCAGATATTCATTATCTCAGCAAGACTGGTAGGGTTAGATTTTCTGCAGCTTGCCTTTCCAAGAGAGATGTAAAAAAAAACTCAAAGAGGAAGGAAATAAAACTTAAATATAGCAGCATTAGTAGTTTTTTACACCTACACAATGGTTGAATAACATTAAGTTAATCTACTTACTATGCTCTTCTGTTGGTTGTATAGCAAGAGACAGTGGTGTGCCTTCTATCCTACAGTTAAACCATCCATCCATCCAATTTATATGCTGCCCATCTCACCCTGAAACCACCATTTTGACCCACTCTTGTACATGATCCTGGACAGACATACTATAGACATGTTTTTTTAAATGAAGAATTGCTCTGTATGAGTTTATAACTCATATCAATCAAACCAACTCTGAACAGCATTCCATTCCCAAAATGTATCTCTTGAATTCAGGGTGGGGATAAATAGTCATGATAAAGATGACCTCAAACCATCTTTTGAACCGTAATAAATCATAAATCACTATTCAACTGTACATAAACCAGGAACCTAAACTTTCAAACTCAAAGAAATAACTGATTGTACAAAGGGATAGTCACAAAAACTCTACCCTGAAGATTTGCTGGTGCAATTAAATCTTTACAAGGTTTTTGAAAGGGGGGGCATTTGAACATGTGGGGAGATACTATTTCACAAAGAGTACTTGAGAAAATGCATGCTTTTGTGACTGCCGTATATGACAATTTTTGACTGTCCTATTAGGTTTTACCCAGTGGGCAGACACTACCAAGGGAAGGTGGGACCATGGATATCCAGGTTCTGAACATTACATTCTTTAAATGCAATAACCAGCATCTTAAATTGCACTGGGAGAGCAATCAGTTACCAATACATCTATCAAAACAGAGATGTTATCTTGAGGCTCATCCATTACTACTAAAGCCATTGCATTCTGAGCCAATTGTAGTTTCTGAATGCTCTTCCAGGGCAGCCCTATGTTGCAGCTGTCTATTCAAGATATGATGAAGGTATGAATGACTGTGGTCTTGATTAGAGTGGACTTCCTGTTCACTGGATACCAAAAAAAAGGCTGAAGAGTACAAGGGACCCTAGGAATGTAATTCTCCTCAGGACTTACAGGCCCGATGCTCCAAGAACTGTGGATTGCTAAGTCTAAAGGAAGGAGAAATATGAGGAGGGAAAGAGCATTTTGTGAGTTTGCTGACGTGTCGGAAACACTAGAAGGGAAAAAAGGTATGGTAGAGAAATAAGAGGCAGAGAGATTGTGGTACATGAAGCTAAAGGAGGGTAAATTCTGACTGAATGTGAAGTGTAAGAGTGATTTTACAGTGAAACCAATTTTCAAGGATGATTGGGAGTAACTCTTCATTGGATACATTCATGTGGAGGCTGGACAGTCATGTCTTGGAAATGTTTTAATTGAAGTGGCTGCATTGAATCTGGAGCTCAATTAAATGGTCTAAATGGCCCATCCAACCTTAAAATGATTTGCAAGTGTCGACAAGTTTAGATCACTTCCAAGTGGTAAATAGAAAGCTATCAGAAAAAGACTGTATAGAAGTGTGTATCTGAGTAATACAATATAGTATTGCAGTGCAAGCATAATTTTTAGGTAATTCAAAGGAATACAATAGGCCAAAACATAATACCTACACATATAATTTGTCACATATATTGAAACTCTAGTGTTGTAACTGCTCATTCATCTTGAAATCTCATTCTTTGCTTTGGGAGCTAGTTGGCTGGCAAATCAAGAGATAGTATAATGGGGGGGAAACCACAGAATAAATTAGTTTTGGTAGAGAGGCAATTTATGGCCTTTCACATATTATCCAATTTACTGCCAGCAATAGTTAAGAGCAAGGGATATTGGGAGTTGTAGTTCAGCAACATTTGGAAGGCCACAAAGCATCCCTTCCCCTTAAGACCCAATCTGGTTTTCAACAATCTCTTCCTAGCTCTGGAACAACTGTTCATCCCCTTGCACTCTTCTGCTGCACCATATTCTCTGGTCATGGTAGATGGTGGGAAGGGACAAGATGGATTATTTGAACCATTGGAAGTGTTGCTCAAAAGCTGAACTTTCCTGGGAAGTCACAATAAGGACTCTCCTTCCTTTCTCCTTTTCCTTCGCAGGACTCCATAGACCAAGTCAACTAACCAGTCACATCAAAAGTCCACTGCTATTGTCAGGAATTCTGACTCTAAGGAGAAGGGGGACCTAGTGATGTTGGGAAATTTCAGGGAATGTCCAATCCAGATGTGGAGAAGAGCAAGGGGAAACTCCATAATCCAGGCACCTGTTCTCAAGGAAACCTGTTCTTGAGGAAACCTGTTCTAGCAGAGGAGAATGGTAGACGTAAGGCAGCAGATGTCTCTCTGATTCCTGTTTCCTTATTGTGACTTCACTGCGTGGTCTGGAAAACATGACACAGGATCAATACTTTCACGATTCTTTATACAGAGGCTGCCACCTCTGAGAAGTTCTGAATTTCCTTTCTCATTCATCTTCATCCGAACAATTGAAGACGTTCGCCTATATTCATTCTTTGTCTTCCTGTTCCTCTGTCTGTCTGCATAGTACCTGCAAGTAAAGCTGAGATTTCCCTACCACTAATGGAGCTATGACAGCATCACCTTCTCCTATCCATTCGCAGTCCTTTCCTCCAACCTACAAGGCAGGACCAAAAAACACCTCTTCCTCCACACAGTTCAATTGTTGAGGAACTGAGGGAGACTCTTAGACCCTGGTGCATGGAATGCTATTTCCTTCCCACCAATTTAGGCTATTTATCTTCTTGCATTTTGCATGCTTTTGAACTGTTAGGTTGGCAGGAGCTGGGGCAAATAACAAAAGCTCACCCTTACAGTCAAAAAAGTAATGGATTGTAAAGCAGTTGCAGAAAACAACTGAATCAATTGAACTAGTTGCTTCAGTGGTATTGTTTTAATAAGTCAATATGTTTGGTACTGTGTCAATGTATTAGTGAATTTTTTATTATAATTTTTTTAAAGTCTATTAATGAGCTCTTTTTGTAAGCTTGGAAATTGTCCTTATAATTTTCCCATGATTAAATGCTTTATTTAAAATGCTTTATTTGTTGCCTGCCCAGGTTTGTAACTGTGATTTAAACATCCTTGCTGAGTTTCTTACCAGTATAGAGCCCACATTCCTCCCTGAGTTTAGGCCTTTTTTTTAGAACAGGGAATGACCTGATTGGAAACATAGCTTAAATTATAGGGATGGGGTGCAAGCCTATGAAATAGGTAAGAAAAGAGAACTTTTTGTTACTTAGCATTCATCTGTACACTGTCATTTCAGCTCATGTGCTCTTCCATCCAGAAGGCATTGTTTGATGAAGAAGACCAAGTGAAGAAACTCCAGCAAAAAGTGGCAAGCTTGGAGAAACGCAACAAGCAGCTACAAGATCGAGTGAAGAAAGTCAAAAGGTTGCTCAGACATACTAGGAAGAACAGCAGGCATATGGAGATGCTTAATCAGAAACTCAGTGAGAAATTGTCCTCTACAGGGGTTCACTTCCCCTACATTAACTCCTTAAAGCAAGCACATTCTCATGCCACTTATCTTAAAGTATAAGAGCAAGTTTGGCATGTGAAGAATGGTCTTAGTGATTGAACGGCATGCAATCCACCCAATCTTACCTTGCAAAAAAATTATAGTGCATTCAAAGTCTTTGGCTTTCAATTGTGCAGGATTTATACCTCAAGTGGATATTTAACATGCTTTGATCTTTCTGTATAAGCACGATTCAAAGTTTGCCTAGGATGAAATATGGACAGTTGCCTTCAGAAAGTTGCTTGACCAATGGGTTTGTGAACCATAATTTAGTCTTGCATGGATCCAGTCATACTTTGGGATGTAGTTGAAGCACTAAAGAGAGGTTCAGGCTGTTCCAAATAGTGGGACAAGAAATGACCAAGGGCTCCATGCAAGCTCATTCAAGAAGAGTCTAAATGTAAATAATAAAAAGTCTATAGAATCCTAGTCATGAATAAGTTTTGGTATTAATGCAATGAGTCTTGAAACTGACTTGTGATGAGTAAAATGTACTTCTGTCCAAAGTTATTCATGGTTAGATTTAAAGACAGGCTCCACAAGAAGCTTTTAATGTACTTACTTTCTGTAAAATTGCACCATATCTAGAAGAAAACCCAACTCAATGTGTGTTTTCTGCTGATCAGTTATTCTCTAGTTTTTCAAAACTACCATTCTCTTTACATCTGTTTTTTATTACATTTAAAATCATGCTAATCCTCATGCCACATATGTAATTTTAACATTATTTCCTTGCATTCACTTCAATAATCACCCTTGCCTTCTTTGTCAAGTTAAGAATGTAACATTAACTGTTTTGGAAACAGCCTCCCTCCTACTTCTGCAAGAGTTTGCCACACTTGAGATTCTGTGGGCTTCACGTTCAAATGAACCAGCAAATGAGTCTGCAACTCCCCTTTTCATCACAAGTCAGGAAGAAGATCACTCCCCCTCAAGTTGATATCTTTTAGGTAGACAAACACTTCTTTTATTGTTAACCAGCTTGGCCAAAGTATGCTGGAGTTTTGCTGGCCAGGTAGGTGCTCTCAAACTTTCATCAGAAGTTTAATTTGATAGAGCTTTGTGAACAAATAGATTCTGTGCCGGGACAGAAAAAATTGAGGCTGTCAATGTATTAATTAACATACAGCCCAGTTAAAATGAACACAGAATTCTTCCTCTTCCACTTCCTCCTCTTCCTCCTCCTCATTTCAAAACTTGCCATATTTAAGACAAAAACTTGCAAAGCTTGCTTATGCCAAGGCAAATCTGCCAACTTGCCAGGGCTTGTAATTTCAGCTTCCCTTTCAAATAGAATTTTAAATAATAAAGATGGCAATGTTCTCTAAGAGGTATTATTTTTTCTGTTACAGTGATACCTCACAAGATGAGTAACTCGCAGGACGAGCAAAAAAATTAATCAAAAAATGTTCCACTAGACGAGCCGCGACTCACGAGACGAGGAAACTTCGTGCCAAACCTTGCGCGTCATCAGTAAGCGCGCTCTGTATT
>JANHZU010004112.1:14683-27466 GCA_032468055.1 Acrochordus granulatus | reverse complement strand
GATTATCTGACTTTCCATTGTTTCCTATGGGAAACTGTGTTTCTCTTTACGAGCATTTCGTGCTAAGAGCGTTCTTCTGGAATGGATTAATCTTGTCTTGTGAGGTACCACTGTATTTCTTTCAAGTATTATCTCCATCACTACATCCTTAGATCCAGAACAAGCAGGGGTGGAAATGTTAAAACAGCTATGGATGATCAGCTGGGATTATCACTGCTCATTGAATGCTTGAGATTTTTAAATAAGAACTTAGCAATCAAGAAATGGATATAGCATTTATTAAATGAAAATCATGTTGCTTCTTTCCCTTAAATTTATGGGGGAAAGATCATTACTTTGCTCTACTGGTTAATTTAATAAGCAGTTATTCCCTTCAAATTATTTTTTGTGGCATACACAGCCATATTTTGCATGGAACAGGGGAAAAAGACAGTCACATAACAAACAACTAGAACCATTAAAAGATAAAATGTTCTTTCAAGCTCAATTTCTAATGACATCATGGAGACCATGTACTTTTCTTGGTAACCATTGAAAAGTGGTTGTCTTTTTTTCCAAATTCCTATTCTAGCCAGCAACTTGGAATGTTGGCTCCCATCCAAATGTTAACCATATCCAATACTGCTTAGCTTTCTCAAGAGTAACCAAAGTCACTAAGGTCCTGCCACAACCTCTAGAACACACCTTACTGGATCATATCAGTTTAATATTTTCCTCAAATATCTTCCAGGACACTTGTTAGAAATAGCTTCAGAATAGAGTTCTCCATTATCCATTTCTCCAGGCCCTATATCAGGTACAATCAGACTGATACTATGAACATCACAAGAACCCAACATATTGTTATTGACTTCATTGTGTTGTCTTTTTGCTTTTAGGTTGAAGCATATGTGGGATTTTCTACTGGCTGTAAAATTGGTGATTTTGAGCATTTGTTTAGCGCAGGGAACCATACATCATTTTAACAATCCAAAAAATCCCAAGTTCTGATACAAACATACTGGTAGGGTGGAAAGATGAGTGTTGCTGGCCTACAAGGGAATCCATTGCAAGGTGTGGGGGAAATAAGGACCGACCCATTGTGAAGAGGGGGAGCAGTCTAGAGACATTACCCAGGATCAAGTGTAAGAGGGCTGTGAGGACTGTTTGTTTATCTGTGAAGGTTAGGGGTTTAGGTGGGCAGAAGGACTAATTCTTGTAACTTGAAACACCTATTAAAACTGTAGCATGGAGACTACTTTCATCTGGCTCCATTCCTTTCAACTCTAACACAAGGTCTATTTTGATTTTTATGACATCCCTGCCTTTGATGTTTTTGCTGACATACTTATTTTCTCTTTGAAGAAAAAAATGATCTCCCATTGCTCTTAAGATGATTTAAGTTTTTTTTGGAATTTGGGGGCAAAGTGGAACCCATGGATTCTTTATTTTGGGCTGTTCAAAGATTTGGGATTACTGACTTTGGAAAGATCTGGGTATGGAAACCCATGAAAGTTGGTAGGAAGAGAGTCAGCAGTGGATTTCCTTCCCCAGGTCAGAGATTTTAATCTCCTTTAATCTCAGAGGGAGAATTCCAGCATCTCCTATCTTTCTGCTCTTAGGCTACCCCAGGCCATAGGACTGTTTTCTGTGCTTAGTTGTTACAAACTTTGCAATGCAAAAGTGCATTCTTTGCAATGCAAAGAAGGGAAGTTCCCTTCCCTTGCCTATTTTTATATCATATGTTGCACATATATGCTGATTTAACCTGAACACAACTCTTAGGTAAGGGGAGACTTTCGTTTTGGGAGTATCATGGATAGATAGCAGGACTCTAGTCTTGAGATTTATAATTTCCTATTTGGCTTTAAACTTCAGAAATTCTAGCGTCAGAAATCATCAACAGCTCCAGAAATATTTGTGTCCTGTCAAGAACATGATTTCACTGTTTCCAAACCATTTGAGCCTTTTCAGACCTAATTAACATGAGACAGTTGCTTGGGATTGTTAGTAAAACAGAAGTTGGATCAAGAATGGTTGCCATTTCATTTCTGAAATATACCCTTTGCCAGATTTCAGCTAGGTTTATTTGACAGCCATATCAGACATATTTTGACACAAACCTGGCCAGATGGTTGTGGCTCACATCTGGATCAGAAGGACCAAACTATGCAGCTCTCATTCAATGCATTTCTTTGGAGACCAGCTCCACTTCTCAGTTTCATCTCAGGAACAGGAGAACTACTGTGAGTAAGGCTTGTGACAATAGAAAGAAGGGACATCACTTTTCTTGTCAGTGGCTTCCTGCATCTCCTGCCCCCTCCCTATTTTCCCAAAACCAGATTTGTGGTACTCTAAATCCAGATCTGAATGAAAATCAAGTTTGAGGAGAGTTGTATCAGTCAGTTCCTTTTGCCTTTTCATTTATGATTTATTTGCTTCCCTTGCCTATTTTTTTAGAGTGACTGAAGGCCCCACCTCATTATTCCTGTAATTATTGATTTCTTCCTTCTCTGGCAAATAGATAGTCTTTCTTTCAAGAGCTCAAAGAAAGAAAACCTCCTGTTTCTATTTGTTCTTCTCATGATATGTTAACCCTATGGGATCATCCAGTTAGAATTGTTAGATGATGGGTCTCTTCTGTTTGTATGGTTGTCCTCCCATCTTCTTTCACTCATGCACAGAATAGCAAGCAGACAATAAAATATCTCAAATGAAGTTGGTTTAATTTGATTTATTGGATGAAAATTATTCTCTATATCCCTTAAATAGTCTTTATGATAGAAATCTTGATAAGTACTGTATACATGATTGTCAAGGCAAAGAATAATTTGCAACACAGCCCCTTAACAATTTGTAGCATCGCAAACTCCTTAGGCAGGTTAAACATTTTGCTATGTCTTGTTACATGCACTGAGTAAATACACATTTCCCTTCTCAAAGGTGGTATTATGAAATTGAATTGATTACAAGACTTATAATAACAGGCACACTGACATTCCTGGATTAAATTTGCAAGTTTTTTTTTAAATTTACATTTTAAAAATATTTTTAAAAACATGCTTGCCTTTATTTTGTAAAAATAAAATAATGAGATGTTTTGCAGGAAATGCAATTATAAGAATCATTCCAGATTTTGATCCGAGTAAAACTAAGCTTTAAGAAACCCCAAATGAATAAAAATGTACATAAAATGCCGAATCCCATTTAGAAACAATATTCCTCAATCAGTCACAAGCAACTGGTCACGTGTAACAACAATAGGTGGCTCTGGTTGAAAATATACATCCAAAATCATAGGCCATTGAATGAGACTTGGAGGTACATTACAATAGGCACGAGAACACACACATTTATAAACAATACATGCCACAGTTTCACTACATTCGCTTCTCTTCTCTTGCTGGGTTGCTGCAAAACATTTCACAGTCCAAGGCACCCCAGCAAGCTTAAGGCTACAAAACTCACTTATGGAGGATCAAGTCCCATGGAACCAAATGGGTCTTATTTTCAAGTAAATACACCTAAGGTTTTGCCAGAGTGTCAATTAAAATGCATTTCATTCTAAAGTGGATTGTGATCAAAAGCTACGGATATTTGGAATGTTCTAATCTAAGTGCTTTCAAGCATAATTTCAGCATGAGCTGTGCTGTAAAAAATCAGAAATGCTTAAACGTCTCCCCTGAAAGCGTTTTTACATTGGTTGTGGTGTGCCAACTGTTACAACTCATGTCTCTCCAAAGCAACCAACTCATGAAAAAGTTCTCCCGCTTATTATTTAACGTGGGTTTCGAGAAATGAAAGGGGAAGAATGGAATGCAGTAACTTAAATCTTCCTGTTCTCTTTCATGGGTTGAATGAATGGGCCTGTTTCAAATAAATGGATCTACTTCAAATAATCAGCATAGGTATTTGCTGATCAGAATAATGCATGACAAGTTGGTCTGAAGGTACAGAGGTACAGAGATGGCTGGAAGTGTTAAAAACTTTCAATAAAGCTTTCATCCAGCATTAAAGTTTAAAGTAACAGGTATGCCATCAAATTACTTTTGACTCCTAGCCACCGCATCGATAGATATTTTCCATGACGATCTATCCCTAACCTGTTCTTTCAGCTTTTTAAAGCAGCTTATTGTATTCAGTCAAGTTTCACATTTGGCTGGGAGATATTTACTCCAGCTTTGGTTGTATTATGAGCATGAAGTCTCCAACCCAAACTATTTTTGGCAAACACCAAAAGCTGCTTTTGTGTCAGTTCTCTTCTCCAAGTTGAAAAACCAGTTGGGGAGTTTCAAATTCCAATGAATCCAGAGACCAGATTGATCTCAACCGGGATTCCTAAACTGGGCGTTATTCAATGCATGGCTCTTTTGACTTCCTTCCATGTGACATTCCATACTCAAAAGCTGTTCCATATACTGTCATCTTTGGGAATTACTAAAGTAAAAATCTTATAAAGACACTTAACAGGCTGCTCCTTACTCCATATTTAAAATACTGGTGAATGTGAGTCTGCAGTTTGTGCTTGAAAAATGATTCCAAAGGTTTCACTGCAACATCATCTAGGTACACACTGAATTTTTGCTCCTAAAGCTACATCTATGCTGTCCAAGAAAAGTGTCCAAGAAAAGTAACCTCTTGATCATCCATTTTACACACATTATCTATATCTAGGGGACTGTGCTTTTTTCTAAACAGTTCCCAAACATCTTGTTCTTCTCAACAATAGCAATTTATTCAGAACATAAACCACTATTTATAGCAAAACTGCAAAAAATTGGCAAAACCTTCTCAAAAAGGCAAGTGGACCTTTATTACTTGATGTAATATGAAGACATACATCAAATAATAAACGACATCCAGTTGCCTGAGAAAGTTTTGCCAAATTTTTACAGTTTTGCTATATTGTACATCATAACCTGAATTGAGACTACACGTAGATGTAAACCATTATTTTTTCTCCCCCACTTTAGAACTGATAATACCAGTTTAATATGTAGGGCTGTATCTGACTCTGAAAGGATACAGAGGAAGGGATGTCCTGGTGGAAAAGTGGAAATGTAAGGCCCTGAATTTGGTTCTTACCTATCATTGTTATGGCTTCCAACAATCTTTGGTTTCCAAGGTCTGTGCCTGTGCCTGTGTGGAGATCAGCTTTGTTTACTCAAAGTCAGAGTGAATATTTAGGTTTTGGTTCTCCACAAAGAATTTAAAATTCAGAGTGGCTTTGGGTAGATCTGTCAGTCTGACTATTTTTTCTTCACAAAACCAAATCTGTGCTATGTATTTAAACAGGCAGCTCATCTTGCTTTAAATGCCTGATTTTAAAATTTAGCAGCTACTTATTAACTCTGTTTGGGATGGCTGCAATCAATTCCCTTTTCAGGTAATGCACATTTTTTCCACTCTTCCATTATACATCAAAGAGTAACATGAATTATATTTCCCATTCCTCTATGCAAAGACTACAAAATTCTCATTTGCTTTCAGCCATTTTTGTATCTCAGAAAAAACGAAAAATCAAACAAGGAGTTATCAAATCAGGAAGTCAAAAGGTTACAATTTCTTATTGGTGTGGGAAAAAGTGGAGCATTGTTGTGTTGAACTAGTACAAGAGACCCTGTGATACATAACAAAATGAATTGTAAAAAATGTCTGATCTCTAATGATTTGAGAAACATTCTGGCTCTTGGTTTCACAGTGTGTTACTGTTTCTTATAGGCAAATTCCGCTACCAACATGAAAGGCCACGGTCCATGGGAACATTAAAAATATGCATGGCTTCTATTCATATCCTTCCAGCTCTGGAATTGTGGCTTTCAAACTTCCTATTATAGTTCAGTATGCCAAGAAATTCCCATGGAAACATCATGTTGCAGAGGATTAAAGGTTTCCCCTGCCAGTCGTGTGCAGAGGATTATGAAATATTTCATGGAAATTTCCACTGTATTTCCTTCCACTAGCATAATTGATCAATCATAGATAGAAAATAAGCTTTTCTTGGATACTTGTGGGAGTAGGATATCATCGTGCACAACTTGGGGGGAGAACTTAGAAAATTCCTGATTCGGAGTCCCGTAAGGGAAAACATTTTTTGTTGTACTTGTTTATTCTTCATGTCTTCTCATAAAAGAAGCAGACTAAGATCTCAAAGCTACCGTGCAAAGCACTGACACCCACAAACATGAAGTCAGTGGTTTTTGTAAGACTGTGTTCGTACTCCTTCCTTCTCACATCCCTACTGATATTCAAGATGGAGTTCTTTACTCCAGATGGAAAACTTTCTTAACTAGTTATATTATTACTCTGATCACAAAGAATGCAAATGGCAGCTATATTTATATTGTTGATATTATGTTGATATATTATGTCTGATGTGTTGGACTTTTCCACCTCTTTCACGGACACAGTGGACCAATTCTTAGATAAAAAAGACATCTCCTAAGTAGCTGATGCTGTTATTGGAAAAACCACAGTATCTATAACCACTATTCTTAATCCTCATTTGTTTTTCTACTAGCATGAATAAGCCATGACTCATATGTTATAGAAAGAGATATACTTTACAGAATCAAATGGAAGAGAGAGAAGAAAGCCTAGATATTTGGAATGTGTTTAAATACAAAGGCAAAGATTGGGAAAGCAAGCAGAGTCATCAAACATGCTATGCAGTTCCATGCATTTATTAGACTTCTTGTAGTTGTAATTCTTCCAGCAACAATTCCCAATTCTGCAGCAAGGATTGGGCTCACCTTAACTGTTTCCCACCATTCCCCATTTGCGGGGGGAAAATGAAAACCTCATACAAAACCAGGACTATTTTTTATTGTTTTCCTATTGAGGAAAAAGAAAGAATTCGTCCTCTACAATAAAATGTTTCTACGGATATGCACACTGTATGCGTGTACTGGATAATTAAAAAAGAGATAAAAATAGAATCTATTTTCCCCTCTTCTATGCCCAAAGAACTTTTTCAAAACTGCACTTTGTAAAAAGAGATGGTGAAAGACATGAGTCTAAACATATTTGCAACCTAAGATAAAGCAAAATCAGGCATGCAGATGAGATGCTTGGATCCTAACATTTAGAATAGGAACTTTTCAATTTTTTTATTATTAAAATAATAAAAAAACAACAGCCTTGATTGAAAAATCATCTATGGAAAATAGGGGCATCGGTTAATTTTCCCACCCAGAAAATGGAATAGCGATTCTCCTTTGCTACATAGTTTTATCACTCCTCCCAAATTTAAAGGACTTTATGTATTATAACTTTACAATATGCATAAAAATATGCAATACCCAAAAAGGGAGAAAGAGATAGAGAAGGGAATAAGTAAATTAAATTAATTCTTAGGAATTTCTGGCTATCTGTCATTTAAATCAGATAGGCAAATCTGCAAGGGAAAGGGAATTTTTCCAGTTTTGTCATGGGCATTAATTAAAACCACACAGACTGATCTAAACATTCAGAGACTAATATATGACTGGAAGCTAAGCTAATAATTTATTTTCAGAAGAGAGGACTACGCTGGTTTCTTTACCCATGACTTAGAATTCATAGCACAGCAACAGATGTCTTCATCTGTTTTGATTCAGCTCTAAATCAACAGCATATATTTTTAAAGTCTGACTCCAATAACACTGTCTCAGTCATTAAAGTGGCATTTTCATCCTTATTTTGAACCAGTGCACTGATAGTTTATTAATCTGTGGAGGGATGTCAAGGTCAGGGTGGGATTAAGAAGAAAATCTCAAGAAGCAGGACAGGGAAAATCCAATTTCATGTCAAAATTGTTTTTTTCTGACTCAAGGATGGGTAGAAAGAAGTCAAACTGGTGGTTGGGAATTGAATTCTTCTTCATATGGATCCATTTTAGGTAAACTGAGACATCATAAAGTAGATTTTCCCTCCAGCTCTACTGTTTGACAGAAGGATGAAAGAGAGACTCCACCAAAACCCACCATTATCCCAAAAACTGCATGCTGGCAATCTGTTTCCAGATTTGCAGAGCGATATGTTAGAGTCTTAAGTAAACCACAGTGGAAAAAATAGATGTACTTTTGTGCACCACAGGAAACTGTTGGGAAGGTAAGATTTCAAAGCAAGGTGGATTTTAACATCACAACTGCCAAACATTTCTGAAAGAAACAGACTCAATAATCACTCCATAACTTACTGTAAATCACTGATTGGTCAATACTAAAAAAACTCTTCTGGTTGCTGCATTCAAAAATTATATCTGGTCTGTGCTATGGCTGTCTGGCTCCTTTACTTAGGAGACAATTTAAAACAATCTATTCAATGTTTTAATAGAAAGAATCACACTGAACTCTTTTACTGTACAGTATGTTTATTTCCTGATAAATAGATTTATTTTCTGATTGTTTATGAACTTTCTCAGTTTCATTCTTTGCTTTTTATATTGTAATTTCATACAACTATATCCTTTCTATATTGTAAGTTATATGCTGGTCTTTGGACATAATAAAGTTTTTATGTGGGGGGTGGTTCCTCCCTGTTCAATTGAAAAGGAAAAAAAACAGAAATTCTTAAAGCCCCATTTTGGAGCCCATAAAGATGGGTCTGGTGCCAAAGCAAACAGAAAACAGAACATTATTTCAATTATTATTACAACACCATATTCTGAAAACTTTCTCCTTCCATGGGACTGGAAAGAAACTAGATCTTGTACCCATTTTCCCAAAAAGAAATGGTGCAAAAGCATTTTCAACATCATTGCAAGATCCAGACAAGTTTGTAGTCCAAAATTATGAATTAACAAATATATAAAACATGTCATTAAAATCTTCCCTGATTTGAAGGATTAATGCAAACTTTTATGTATTTTCTACTAAAGAACCAACAAAGCTAAACATTTGGAGAAACAAAAAAAAAACAAAAAACCACACATATGAAATTACTTATTTAAATAATCCAGTTGAGATATTTAGGTGAAGAAAAACAAATCATATATTGATACTAACACTGAGAACAGAGTAAATCATTGAAGAACTAACACATGTCCAACATAGTTAGAACATTTCTGATTCACAGACCCAGCACCAGGTGCCCCTTGGTTGATTTCCCAACCTTTTCCTTCCTAAGACACTGAAGTTTGCGATGAATGCAACATTTCAGAATTACAGTATAAAATATGGCCATTTATTTTTGTTTTAAAAATCCTTCTATTCTTCTAATGCTTCAATGTGTTTGCAATGCAGGATGAAATCAAATGGGAGAAGGTTTTCTTCCCTGCCTGCTTTGCCCACCGGGGCCCCTTCTCCCATCTCTGACCTCTTCTTTGTAGGTGGGACGGGTAGGGTGACCTGGATCACTTGGTCCCTGTATGTATTGATGTTGTTGTTATTGTAGTCTGCCTTGATCTCCTCTCTCCTACAGCAGAGATACCAGATGAAGTTGAAGAAGCAAAACTACAAAGAGTAGAGGAGGGCATACCTGAAAGAACAGGGGGAAAGAGATGTCACCAGTTAACATATATGGCAATAATTGTGAGAAGATACAAATTGGAAAGTGAAGCTCTAAAATTTAAACTCCTTGTCCCCGGGAAGGATATATAGAACAGACCAAAATAAGATACTTTTTACCCCAAGCATAATTAAGTTGTTGACTTCATTACAAGAACTGATGATAGACACAGACTTGATACATTAATGAAGGTGTATCATGAAGATTTCAAGGAGACGTCTATCTTGAAGACTCAATAGTATCTCCTGGGTCAGGGTAACACCAAAGTGGCCCCATGTTTCTAAATCCAAATTGCAAGGAAAGAGTGGATTGAGACATCCTTGTCTCCTCTTGCAGATCAAGAGATTAGCTACTATGAATGCTCTAGAAGATCTGAGTTGTTGGATTCCATGGCCAAATGTGGATACTTCAACCACTTGCCATACCTTGAAAGAACGTGCATATGTGGTATACCAACCATTGAAAATGTTTCTCATATTTTGTTCAACTGTCAATTATATGCATCCATAAGTCTTAAATATCTATCATCCCTATTGGAAAGAACAGCCCACTGGGATCCAAACCACAGACTGTTGTGCTGAATAAATGTGCGTATATATATTCCAGGAAAATAGCCAAGTGGAGTTGATCAGTGGGATTGTCAATTTATATGCTGCCAATCTCAGAAGCAATCTAGGCAGATTACAGAAGACATAAATAAAAACAAAAAAGCAAAATATTAATAATAAAAAATAATTAAAATAGCAAGACTCTCACTTGAGCCCATCATCAGGGAATAACAATTCATTTCACCAAACCGACAATGTGTAACACACCATAAAGTTATCCACCTGGCATGATTATGAGGATTACAACAGCAACATTCCTATCATTCTACATAGCCAGAACAAAATAGAGACAAAAGTTTATATTCTAGCTTACCCTTCCTTTTGGAGCATTGACTCTAAAGTGAATTAAAATGCCAATTCACAAATTGTTCTATGGAGGCCTTTTCTCCTCACATGTACCATATCAAGTTTCCCAGGAGAGAAAAGAGAACAGAAATCCATTTTCACAGAATGGATCTTTCTGTTAGATTTCTTTCTTAAGCATTTTGTGCAAAATTGAATTTTTATAAATTAAACATCAGTAGTACATTGTAAATTCCACACCTCTAAGAGCGTTCTGCAGCTGAATATATTAATTCTATTTATTTATAAAATTTCTATACTGTCCATAGTAGTCATCTGACTTACAAGTATACAATACGTACACATACCTGCTGTAATAACATTAATACAATTTCTTCAGACATTGTAATTTGAATCATCCATATTTAATTTTCGTGAGATATGCAGCATATAACTTTAATAAATAAATAAATTTAATTTATCCATTAAGAAGCTCTACTTAATTTAGCTGTCAAAAATAATGCCTTGATACTATAGCCTCTAAGCAAAAGATTATGCACAGGATGAAAACCAGTGACTGGTTTTGAACTATTTCTGTTTGGAAGACTTATTTCTTCCATGAACCCATATTAAAAGAGTGTATTATTTAAAAAAATACCCAAACAAGGGGATATTTATGATAATGAAGTCTCTCCTACAAAGAACTGCTGTCTCTTGAAGCTATTTTATTTCTTCTTCCCTTTTTTCTCTCCTGTTACATCACTTCCTATTCAAGACTCCACGAGGGAATCAGATGAGAATATGGACTTGTTCTGATTCTAGCACAACTAGCCTTTTCCTACAAAGAACATATTTAATCCAATATTGCCAAAGAGAGAATTTTCTGTTTCTGTATCACACATAAAGATTACAAGGTGAGAATTCACCTGCAGTCATAGGGATTTTGAGCAACCTGACTCACTTTATTTCTTTATTTACTACCAGCTGCCGAAGAATATGATTGAGAAATTCATTTTTACAAACTGCTGGTTACAAGCTCTTGACTACTATAGCCACAATTCATTTGTTTTGATAGAGCTTTGGTTTAAATAAAACAGAGCTCTTCTTAGATGTTACATGCCGCATAATTTCAATAGCTATTGCCCATTTATTTGATTCATACCTCTCTCCTCTCCTCCAAAAATTCAAGATAGTGCACAAAATACTTGCTTTTTCAGTTATTACATCCTCAACTCAGGAAGTAGGTTGAGATGAAGGATAATGTTCAGTCAGTGAACTTCCATAACTAAAGACAGACTTGAATCTGGGTCTCCTCATCCTAGTCTAACATTTAACTGGCCCACCAGAGTGAGAAGGCAAGGCATGTTATGCTATTAGGGAAGTACCTCTAGTGGACCAAGAAAAAGGGCCTTCACCGTGCTAGCTCCCTCTCTTTGGAATACCATTCCCCCAGAGATACTGTAAGATTAGTCCCACCTTGATACTTTTCCAGTAGTAGTTGTCAAGGGACCTAGACAGGGTGAAACAGAGCCAATGTTGAAGTTGTCAAGGGACCCCAGGGTGATACAGAGCCAATAAAGTGGCTGGTGTGATTGTGTGGGTGTTGCCATCACTGGGGCATGGAGGGATTTATGGATACTAAATTGTGAAAATTTAATATTGTAAGCCATCTGGAGTCACCATGCATGAGTTGTTTAATATCCATTTGTTTAATAAATAAAACAAACCAAAAAACATCTTAAGCACATAGCAGTGAATCCTTCATGATACAATGAACTCTGAAACTCCAAATAAGTTTTCATTTATCTAAAGAGACAACACAGGGCAAGACTGCTCACTTCTGTTTTTAACAGTGTCAGCATTTCTTCAAGTTTCATTTCATCCTACCAAGCATGACTGGTAGTTGCAACCCTGGTTAATCATCACTCTTCCTCTTCTTTCAGCTGCTCCTGTCAGGGGTTGCCACAGCGAATCTTTTGTTTCTATCTCCCTCAGTCTTCAGCATCCTCCTCAGTCACACCGACCTCCTGCATGTGTCTCTCACAGCATCCATGTACCTCCTCCTGGGCCTTCCTCTTCTCCTCCTGCACAGCAGCTCCATCCTCAACAACCTCTTCCCAACATACCCTTCATCCTTCCCAACACATGCCCAACCATCTGAGTCTCGCTTCTCTCAATTTACCGCCAAACCTTCCTACCTGTGCTGTCCCTCTAATATGCTCATTACTGATCTTGCCCAACTTTGTCACACCCAACGAGAATCGCAGCATCTTCAACTCCAGCTCCGCCTCTGGTTCTTTGGTCAGGGCTACCATCTCCAAGCTGTGCAGCATAGCTGGTCTCACCATCGTCTTGTAGATCTTCCCTTTCACTCTTGCAGATACCTTTCTATCACAGATCACTCCTGACATTCTTCTCCATCTAC
>JANHZU010004111.1:60237-75085 GCA_032468055.1 Acrochordus granulatus | reverse complement strand
GCAGCAAGTAGATCAAGCATCTGCTTCTGCTCATCTCCTATCTCTCTACTTTCCAACTATCACTATGCCTGTCTCTTTCTTTCACTTCATCTGACCTATTGGATGCTGTCAGATCCCATCTACATATCGCTATAGAGAAGCTCTATACAGTCAGTAAAAACAAGACCTGGAGCTGACTCTGGCTCAGATCATGAGCTGCTTATTCCAAAATTTAGACTGAAATTGAAGAGTGTAGAGAAAACCACTAGCCTGTTCAGGTCTGACCTCACTGATATCCCTTATGAATATACTGTGGAGGTGAGGAATAGATATAAGGGATTAGATCTGGTAGACAGAGTGCCTGAAGAACTATAGACAGAGCTACGTAACATTGTCAAGAAGGCCTTACACAACATTACTAACAACAAAGCTAGTGAAGGTGATGGTATTCTAGCTGAACTATTTAAAATCCTAAAATATGATACTATTAAAGTGCTGCACTCAATATACCAGCAAACTTGGAAAACTCAACAGCGGCCACAAGATAGGAAAAGGGCAGTTTACATTCCAATCCCAAAGAGAGGCAATGGCAAAGAATATTCAAACTACCATACAATTGCACTCATTTCTTATGCTAGCAAGGTTATGCTCAAAATGCTACAAGCTAGGCTTCAGCTATATGTGACCTGAGAACTACCAGAAGTACAAGCTGGGTTTTGAAGAAGCAGAGAAACTTGAGATCAAATTGACAACATTCACTGGGTTATGGAGAAAGCAAGGGAGTTCCAAAAAACATCTACATCTGCTTCATTGACTACACTAAAGCTTTTGATTGTGTGGATTTCCATTGTTTCCTATGGAAAACCTCTTTTCACTTTAAGAGCATTTCGCGCTAAGAGCGTTCTTCTGGAACGGATTAGTCTCATCTTGTGATGTTCCAGTGTATTTCTTTTTTTATGTATCTTGAAATTATATCAAGGCAGTTACCTGATAATTGTAAAAGGAAAAATAAACTAACAAAAGAAATCTGGCATTTAATTATCCTTCCACCTCTCCAAAATAATATCAAGGTAGTTTTCAACTTAAAACCAATTGCTTTGTGACTGTTCAATATTACAAAAGACCCTAAAAGCTTTCAACCCGGTTCTGAATTCATTGCTACTGCAATGCTTCCACAGTTGTTTGCTCTTATGACCAGGTCTACAGGGACGCTGAAGCGCCCCCATTCCCCACAGTGGGTCCCCGCAGGCCTTGGACCTACTTCTCACTTCTACACCCACTTCCTCACTTATTTTTCAAAGATCTCTGATGCTCCAAAGCTTGGATTAGGGAAGGAGAGGCTGTTCTGTTGCTGGTTGCTTCTGGGATCACACCACGTGGCCCAGCAATGGAGTGGCTTGATTTGTTTTCCTAATGAGAGCTTTGGAGCTGTTTGAAAGATAAGTGCACGATGGATGACATGGGATGAGAAGGAAGTATGGGGCCTGATGGTGTGGGAAGCACCCCATGCTCTGTTTTAACAACCTGTACATGGAGAGTAGCGATAGAAAGTCACGAGATGATCACAGAGGCGTTAATGGCCATCCTGACTTCTGACCCTAATAGGCAGACTCCATTACAATCATGAGTCAAGGACTACATGTAGTTACAGTTCAGTTCACAAGTTGCCTCATCTTGCTGAGTTGGAATGCAAATAAATACACATTGCACTTCTAATACTGGAATAAGAAAGAGTGTGGTTCTTAACAGGGAGTGGAGTAGGTTTGTGTCTGTTGTTTTAATAATTTTTGAGCATATTCTTTTATTATCCGTAAATTCCTTAAAGCTATTTCCATGACATATAGAATTATCCCACTCTAATACCTTTTTGTTTGTTGTAATATTCAAACTGAAACAGAAAAAGTACATATTAAAAAGCAACAAAATTATTTTTTGTCTGTAAAAGAAAACAGCGGCTACTTAATAAAAAAATCACCACTTATGCTATCTCATACGTTAATTTTTTGATTTAACATTTCTTAATTCTTTTTGTGCTTACATAACTTTGCAGAAGGGAATAATGTAATAATTGATATAAAGTCATTTTGTGATGCTTGCAAATTCATATTCATAACTATAATTTTTAAAAATGCTCTTATTAAAAATGCCTCTATGAAGAACTGCAGAAGAATCTCTTTAAATGGAATAGTGAGCCAAATAGTAAATGCAGTTCAGCTTAAGTATGTATACAAGCAGTTCTTGAATTACGGCTAGTTGCTTATTGACTTACAATTCATTTTCCAAGTCCCAACAGCCATTCCCCCCATGATCACATTTTGGGTGCTTGGCAACCAGCTCATCTTTATTGCCCTTTGTAGTGTCCCATGGTCATTTGACCATGACTAGCAACATTTTTGTTGGTTTCCTGTGTTTTTACTTCCAGTTTCCTGCAAAAAACACCCATTGGGGACAATTGATTTGCATAGCGACCTTAGTATTTGCTTAATGACTACTGCAAAAAATGCCAAAACATCAGGTCTGGTCACATGATACCTTGACTTATGATCACAAGGACTTACTCTAATTCCAGATTCAATTCCGGTTGTAAATTGAAAACTACCTGTAATATACACTAGGCACAGCTCCTTATATGGGGCTTGAGCAGTGTAACAATGTACAGTGTACAGGTAGTATTCAACTTACATATGGTCACCTAGTGTCCATTCAAAGTTAGGATGGACCCTCAAAGCTACTTACAACCTGTTTTCAAACTTATAGCCATGCAGTGCCCCCACAGTCATTCGTGACCAGCCACAGGGA
Organism: Acrochordus granulatus; assembly: GCA_032468055.1. NCBI lineage: Eukaryota > Metazoa > Chordata > Lepidosauria > Squamata > Acrochordidae > Acrochordus > Acrochordus granulatus. Next base: position 72,307 of record JANHZU010004111.1, on the reverse strand, counting down.
TGTTGCAGCACCCAACTTGCCTATCTCCACCTCCCCACAGGCCTTGAGGCTATTTCCCACCCCATCCCTACCACCCCCATTACTTACCTTTGGACATTCTCCGGAGCTCGTGTTGGGGAGAGAGGGCAGGTCCTTCCACCCTTCGGCAGCCCTAGGTCATAGGGCTCCATCCCAGAAGTGGGCACCACTTTTGGAGCTGCCACAATAAATTAAGATTAGGATTAGGGATGCCTCAGAGGGTGGAGGAGGCCTTGGGAGGCTCGGAGTAGGGCCTGGGCCTGTGTTAGGCTTCCCAGAGCATCCCCCATCCAAAACGATTTTCTGCTTAATGACCCACATGGTCACTTAACAACCACATCGGGGAAAGCTAGAGTTATTTGTAATCAAGGCAATCATGTCACCTCGCTTAATGACTGCCATGATTTGCAATTGTAATGGGCAGGCTCTGTTATGGACATAAGTCAAGGACTATCTACTAAAATTTATCTAGGAATATAACAAAAGTGCAACTGGATCAGACCATGAGCCTGGCTAATTCAGTATTCTGAATCATGCTACATTTGACATGGCATCTGCAGCAAGCCAATATGACATGTCCACATTTGATAGCAGCAAATTCTGTTTTTTAATTATCACCGTAGAAAGAAATGTTTTCTTCTACTGATCTGGAGCTTTCTGCATTTTCTTTTAATGAATGATCCCAAGCTCTGCACCTATGGAACAAGAAGAAAACCTGTATGCATTTTCCATAATATGCATGTTTTTACCTATCACAGTAGTTAAGTGAATCATAGTCATTAAATGAATCACCTGTTTGTTAAGCAAATCTGGCTTCCCTCATTACTTTGTCTGTCAGAAGTCAGCCAGAAAGGTCACAAATTGTGATCAGATGACTGCAAAACTCTGCAACTGATTGTAAATGCAAGCTATATGCCCAAATTGTGATTACATGGCTTTGGGAGTAGTGAGACAGTTGTAATGTGCCATTGTAGCTCTGAACCATTGTTAAATGATTGGTCATAAGGACTATCTGTAGTCTTTCCTCTAATCATACTATACCTTCTCAGTGCTACAAAATTTTATGATGTTATTTAAACTAGAATTGTAATCAGATTTTATTTTTACTTTTGTAACACTAACATATTAGTATTAGTGTTTTTGTAATAATTGGACATTTGACCAACATTTTGAGCTACTCATCAAGATACTGTACTCCTTTCATTTAGTCAGTGCGGGAATTGTGCAAATGTGCATCAAAAATCTTTTTGAAAATATTTTATAGATGTATTAGTTTTTATAATATTTTATAGATGTATTTACAATTAGTTTTTATTATTTTAAATTTTACCAGCCTGAACAAACTTGCTTACTCACTGCATTTGTCTCAACAGGAGCCCCACTTAACACATTTCTCTAATATGAAATGTCAGTTTTTTTCCTTCTGTTTTGTGTTCTTGCTCCTACTTGTCCTCTTATGGCTACAGAGTTTCCTCAGGAACTTTTGATAAGGGACTTTACTGAAGGTTTTTAGAAGAATTTCATTGAAAACTACAGTATTAGCATACATTGAATGCCACTTGCCCAAGACTTGGTCCGGTTTGTTGAACTGCAACACAATTCCTGCAGGATAATATAAATTTACTTATGCTAGTCAACATTACATTAAAGCTGCAAATATTCTATTTTTGTCAGGGAACAATGAAATCCATAAAATCCATCATTCACTTTATTAAAAGGCATTTGCTTTCTTACTCTAAAACAGTTTTGCTCTAATTGAAAGCAATAAAAAAGCCAAACAGACCCCAAATTGTAAAGCGTTATAAAAGTATTTATTGTGGTTTCATGTGATCTTACATACATGTATGTTTAAATGTTCATATAAAATAAATTAGCATCATCAAAATAAACTTTATAAAAAAATATAAACTTGTTTAAATGTTGCATGGTTCAGTAGAAATTTATTTCCAATTTAGCCTATCTTCATAGGCTTCATAGCTGTACCACATTTCTCTGAGTTCCAGAAGTACATATATTTCATTTGAACGCCTTGATTGCATGTTACATTTTCGTTTTTCCCAGCGATGATTCCAAGATCCATTGACCTATCAGTCAGAAATCACATATTTCTATTACTAAAGATGCTATTACTTGCATATTATGTGAATCGCTAAAATAAGTGTTCTTGAATTAGGCACAAATGTGGATGACTTTATGACCATCCAAGCAACTTTCTTGCCAAAATAACAGATTGGCTTCTGCTATTTTTGTGAGAGGTTTTTTTTTTTAAACTTTCCTGTCTCGCCTTCAAGCCTGAAATTCTCGGTTGGGGGAGGTGTTCCCAACCAGCCTTGATCCCAAACAAAGTAAGCCAGATGCTGCCAATTTATTGTATTTTAAACTCTTTATAACCTTCTGTATTCTTCTGCGTGGATTATCTGTACTGAGAAAAAATTCTCCAACCCATCGATATACATTAATTGAATACAGTGGTAGAAAGAAGGTGGAAATTAGTTGGTGTCCACTCCGATTCTTCAAAGCTGCCCATAAGCCAAAATGCCACTCTCTGCCTCGTAGGGCAGACGTTTAGGGCCCTGACATAAAACGCCCAGGATTAATTCTGTCCGCCCGGCCAGCCAGAGCCGTTTCTCCCCGGTCCGTTTCACGCGCTCGCACGGAGACGGCGCGGGGAAAGTGCTGGAGACGGCGCGGGGAAAGTGCTGGAGACGGCGCTTCCGCACCGCAGCCTATTCGCCAGCCGGTGAATCCTCCTTTGCCCAGGCAACAAAGGCAAGTCCCCCGCCCTTTCTTTGGCCGAAAGCACGCATGCGGAGGACCGCGGCCTTCTCCTCGCCGCGACGCCTTTGCGGACCGCACTTAGGCGGTGAACTTTACCTAACGCGGGTTCAGCTTTGAGATCTGTAAGGCTCTCTTTCCCTGACCCGCGTACTCCTTCCTTCCTGGCATCGAAATCGGGGCGCCTCGAGCAGAGTAAGTCGCGAGCACGCGACCGTTGCACGAGCGAGCAGTTTCAGCCTGCTGGGCAGGGCGGTTGCCCCGTGAACAGGCGCTATCCGGAGGGTCGTAAGGCTGCTTCGCGCGGGTTCCTGAACCCCTCTCCTGGGGGGCGGATCTTTTACCTCGGAGTAGCCGGCGCAGCGTTCTTTCAGGAGAGCGTTGGTGAAGTTCCAGATTTCCGACGCAGAGAAGTACGTCTTGGTGAAGTGGCGGATGCAACCCAGCAGAGTGCCCTGAGCCTTTCCGGCGCGCAAGAACGAGGGAGGAGAAAGCGAGAAAAGGATCGTTAAACCCGGGGATCGCCGCAGACCATTGGCCGGGGACCGGCTGCGCTTCTGCCCCGTGCCGATTCCTCCGACGGGCGCCCGAGAGCGCGAGGCGGCGTTCGCAAGCAGCGGGGCTCGGAGCCCGGCGCGCGCGCTCCCTCGCTCGCGCCGGGTGAGCTGAGGAGCCCGCCAGCTGGCCGTGCACCGAGGAGGGCGGCCCCCGGGCTAACGCGGTGCACAGACGCGCCGGATTTTCCTGTCCTCGTGTTCCTTTTTCTTGGAAAATGTTTTGTTTTAAAAGAGAAATTTTCTTCTAACGTTTTAATTTGCTTTGAGCGTTTATTGGCTCTTCTAGGGATTGGACGAAACTATCGGACGAATCGGCGAAAAACGTTTGGATACTGTTAGTAGCCGGCTGGGTTGGAACCATCTGTACCCTCATTTTCTCTCTGAATGCTGTGTACATAAAACAGTGAATTGCTAGTAGTTTAAAGATGTACTATTTATAATGTTTGGAAGGCTGAAAAAAGAACAGTAAAACGTGTGATAATGATTGGTGTTGTGGTTGGTTAGTCCTTCTCCCCTTAAGCATCTTGCAATTGTGTTTTCCAAGTACAGTATCTTAAAAACTCACCTTCAATGTACAGCAATTCTTAACTTGTTGATTAATATTATTTGCCTAGGGAGGAAGAATAAAGTGATGTTTGGTATACATACATATGATCCTCCATATACATCTTAAAGCAAGAAAGTTAAATGTTTAATGTCTGATAGGAAAGCACTAGGTAGATAATTATACACCAAAATATTCAGGGATCCTGTCTGTTTTAGTCATAAAGAATGTTATAATAAGCTATATTATAATTTATTAAGAATCAGATTTATTTTATTCAATTTCTATAGCCACCCGTCTCAATAACTGGGTGGCTTAAAGTTAAAAATATACTTACTGTTAAAACAATAACAATTTAAAACAATGGTATTAAAAATCTAAAATAATTTTAATTAGGATTTATTGATAGTGAAAGTATTTCTAATCACTTAATAACATGGTTACTGTAATATACACATCTAAAAAAGGGTTTCTAGATAATCTTATTTTCCTCTTTCTCTCTTGGGACAATTCAGTATAGATTTATCCTATGCATATATTGTAACTGATACCATTTTGTAGTTTTAGTTAAGGGATGTTAAACATTTCAGCATCTGTACAATGCCCAAGAGAATTCTGATTCAGTTAAAGACAGATGAAAAAGAGCAGAAGAAAACAAACCTTGCTCAGCTTCTTTTCAATAATATTCTAAAAGAAATTACAGAAGAAATTAAGTAAAGGTTTGTTTAACATTTTTTTAGAAACTTTCACTAAAAGCTGTCTGGAATGCTTCAAAAAGTTATTGTAGAAGTAAAATGAATATTTTTTTAAAAAATGCAGTCTACGTCTGATGTTCTATCACTTCTACTTTAAAATAAGCCCTTTTGAATTTCAATGAGGCTTCCAAATAGCAGTGCTTAAAACTGGACTGTCAAGATAAATTATTTATTAGGCCAAGTGTGGTTTAAATCATTTAAAAGTTTAATCTATGGAGATATAAAAAAAACTTATAACTCCTCACTTTGCTAGCTGGATCCATTAAGAATAAACAAACACATTTTCATTTTGTGGTAGAAAATCCAGCTTGGCCTGAATGTTGAGAGATGCTGGTGAAAATGTTTCCACCTGGAGGTAGTAGCTGAATTTTAAGTCTTAAAGCATTTACTCTTAGAGAACTTGGTCACTGACTGCAGTTATTGCAGACACTGTCTGATCAGCTGTGTCAATACATTCTCCCCTCATCCCCCCAGTGCCATACCTGTAGCATATTTCCATAGTCTGCCTTGATAGCTGTGTGGTTACATAAAGTGAAACTGTAAGCTCCCACAATTGCATAGAAAGACAATTGAGCCAAGCCAGTACAATGCAGAAGAAAAATCACTTTGGAAGTTACTATAAGGAGGAGAAAAAAGAAACAACATTAAAAGCAATTCCCTTGATCTTCCTATTGTAAACATCATCTTAATCTATAAATAAAACTAGAAATAAAAGAATAATGATCCCATCCTTAAAATATGAGAAGATTCAGTGCTTCTATTCACCCATGATTACTCTTAGGAATGTCTGTTTGCTTCTGATTTCCTTGAAGTGGGTTCTCCCTATATATTTACCTTTTTGCTTATGGGCATTCCCCATTTCAAGTTTACAGTTGTAGTGGATGTCTCATCCTTATCTGAAAATAAATAATTCATAAGCAGAACATTGTTCCATTACCAATTTCTAAAGAAGGTGAAACATAAACACGCCAAGCAATTTTGGACAATACCAGGAGAGAATTCTTTCAGGATCTTATAAATTATGTAAATCTTCACTAATTTTAAACTAATGGTGTAGGTAAAGAATCTTCCTAAATATCTACATTGCAGAAATGGGAGTGAGGGAGAGAAATCCTTCAAAGTACCCACATTCACTTTACATTTCAGCTTTAAAAATTAATTTTGTTTTTCCCCAAGGTAAATTTTGCAAATGTTTCCAATATATTGTTTCTAGTTAGGAAGCAAACATGTTGGGGCTTTTTCTGTTTCTTTTTAATCCTACATTGAGCTATGTCTCTGTGATCGTATTGTGAAGAAGTTAGGATTATAGCTGGACACTCTCACTAGATGATGCTGCCACATTTCATGAAGGATTGTATGAAATGAATTACTGTATTTGATTTCCTCAAATCATTTTTTGTTGCCATTTAGTTTCTTAATCATTTTACTTGGTAAAGGGTTGCTAGAAATAAAACAATCTAAGCATTTTGTAAATCTTTAATTTGTTTATAATCCTTAAGGTGAGTTTGGGTGTGGTTTTTTGCTTAATTACCACAGCTACAATTATATTTTATGTGTCTTTGAAAATATGGAACATATTTATATCCTGATATAGCAGAAAATATTTTATTCTTATTGAATTGACAATATATTTTACCAGACTGCATTTCTGTTAATCATATATAATATTGCTGTAACTGATTTTTTTCTAGGAACCAGAAAAGATTAGATAATTTCTACAAAACGTTCTAACATCAGAACCGCTTCTGTTTTCTGTCATGTGATACGCAGATCTCAGGAAAGATAGAAATAGACTTTAACAGCTGAAATTTCTGTTTCCAAAAGTATTGAACAACTATTTTTGTTGTATCTGGAAACTTTGGTACAACTCAATACCTCTATCTAATAAGACTCAAGTTTGCACATGTGTAGATTTTCCATCACTCTACCCAAGAATTAGATCTGCTATATCTAATAGCAGGCATAATAATTTCCTCCTATGCACCCAGTTTATACTCTTACTTTTTAACTTTATTTGATCAAAATATCCAGGAGACCAATAAATATGTTGCTTTGCTAGGAATTTTTGTTTTTAAATAAACCTACTGCCAAACATATGTTAGATTGCTTTCATAAGAAACATACAATCATGATGATAAACAATTATTCTATTTAAACATTTTGGCCTTTTTACAGTAAATTTCTTCTATAAGTATCTGATGTACAATGTCATTTGTTCAATTGCTCAATAGTGTCTGACTCTTTGCAACCCCATGGACCGTAGCACTCCAGGCCTTCCTATCCTGCACTGCCTCCTAGAGTCTGCCCAAATTCATGCCCATCGTGTCTACTATGCTGTCTAACCATCTCATCTTCTGCTGTCCCCTTCTCCTTTTGCCTTCAATCTTTTCCAGCATCACCATCTTTTCCAATGAATCTTCTCTTCACATTATGTGGCCAAAATATTTGAGTTTCAGCTTCACTATCTGTCCTTTCAATGAGTAAGAAATCAGGATTGATTTCCTTTAGGATTGCCTGGTTTGATCTCCTTGGAATCCAAGGGACTCTTGAGAGTCTTCTCCAGCATTATAATTCAAAGGCTTCAGTTCTTTGGTACTCAGTCTTACTCTCACAGCCATACATAACTACTGGGAAAACCATAGTTTTGACTATCCGGACTTTTGTCAGCAAGGCAATGTCTCTACTTCTTAATGCACTGTCTAGGTTTGCCACAGCTTTCCTCCCAAGGAGCAAATGTTTTTTAATTTCATGGCTGCAGTCACCGTCTGCAGTGATCTTGGAGCTCAAGAAAGTAAAATCTCACTGCTTCCATTTCTTCCCCTTCTGTTTGCTGGCCTGAGGGGCTCATCTTCTAGCGTCTTATCTTTTAGGCTTTTGTCTACTGAGGTTTTCTTGGCAAGGTTACTGAAGTGGGTGTCAGTTTCTTCTCCATTGGAGTCCTGTAGCTCATTTTTCACCAAATGTCCAGGAACTCCAACATCTAGTGTAGTCTTTTGACCTGGGTGAGGACTGAGCTTTGGATTTCTGTAAATTACATCTGACCATTTTTGGATTTCTGTAAATTACATCTCACCATTTTTTGTGAGAGGGAAACACTCTTTGTCTGGCTCCTCTGATGAGATAGGTTCAGTATGGTTGAACCTCTAGCATAGCTCTCATCTTCCTTGGAGCACACAAGCCACACAATCATGCCAAGGTAGGACTTTATTGAGGGTACAATGTTGTACAATGTGTACAAGTTATATGAAAGTAAAATATGGAGTGTTATTTATGAATACCTGGAGTTATATTTTAAAATCTATCACAAGGATATATGGAGGTGGCGCATACACTTTTTTAAAAAAATAATATCAAATATTTGTGGAAGAATGGGGAGATTGAAGCTGCCTCCCTGAAATAAGTCAGTAGAAGCAATTGTGTGTTACTGTTTAGGAGGAAGAAATGAAAATGGTTTGGATAGCTCACAAAAGAATCTCAGAATTCCACATTAAGACTTATTTGTAAAGGTAAAGATTCCCCTGCCAGTCGTGACCAACTCTAGGCGTTGCTCATCTGTGTTTTCAAGCCGAAGAGCCAGTGTTTGTCCAAGGACGCTTCTGTAATCATGTGGCTGGAACGACTAGATGTCATTTAGACCTAAGATGTATCTTATTATATCATTTTCTAAACCAGTGTTCTCAAATTCAGCAGCTCCAAGATGTGTGGACCTCAACTCCCTGAATTTCATGTCCCCCATATATACCTTGTTCCCCTCACCACCTGGTTAATTTTAAATTAATTTTAATATTACTATTTATTGTTTTTAACATGTTATAGATTGTAAACTGCCAAGAGTCACTTTATGAGATCAATGGCATATAAATTTGATAAATCAATTGTAACTATTGGTATGTATTACATGAATCTATCGAGAGCTTAGATTGTTTTATTTGATTTATTATATTTACTAATTTAATATTTCATTTTACAAGTAGATCTCAGCTTATAACCATTTATTTAGTGGCCATTCAAAGTTAAAGTGACACTGAAAAAAGTGACAGTATCTCTGTGGTCATGTGATCAAAATTTGGGCATGAATTTTGACTAACTATACATACCGTCATATATTTACTACATTTGCCGTGTCTCGGGTCATGGAATTGCCATTTGGGACCTTCCCAGCCAGTTTATGGCTGACTTGGTACACCCCACATATAGCCCAGTACTATAGCACCTTTCACACTTGGATTATTTACTGCAAAGAATTACCTATTGAATCAGACTAGCCTCCCATTGTCCATCATCTTGTTCTTACAAAATCAGAAATAGGTCTGGAAAGGGCATGAAGGAAATGTGTTTACTTCTGCTCTCCTTAAGGTTATGTATATTTTAGCCTTAACTGAAGCTGCTAATTTGCTTCTATGTCATTTTATGGGTTAGGAAGAAGAAACTGGGAAAAAACAATAGGTCAGGTTTCTCTTAGTAACTAGAAATAATGTTCCCACCAGAATTTTTTGCTGTAAAAAAGTGAGAATGAGTCACAGAAATTCCACTTTGAGCCAGAGAAAAGAGTGGGCAGACCCAGGAGCAATTACGTAACATTTAGAAAACTACCTTCTTGTACCATGTCCTAATTTTTTAAAAAGTTAAATTCCTCAAATAAAAATGTCATAATTAAAAAGGCTCCTTAATAAAACTGTCACATTAGTCCTTAGAGTTTCCAGCTCAGGACTGTATTTTACCCAATTTATTTTACGGCCATAGATTATACTCTATCCCCACCTTGTAATTTCCACACACTGTTTTAGGATGGCCTCAAAATGTGCAATATTTGTTAGACTCTACTATCTGTTGCTTGGAGGGAAGACAGATGATTGGTAGTAATATAAATAGAGGAAGGAATTAGGAACAGAACAGGAAAAGCAGAGTTCAGGCAGTTCCCTGCCGATTCAATGCTGGATGAACATAAGTCAGTACTGGGGAAAGTACTGGCTGGTTTATCTTTGTTAAGCCACAGAAAAAATGCACTATAATTTAGCACATCTACAATTATTGGATTCCTACATGCTGTTAAACTATGATTTAATCCCAGGTTGCTAAATAAATCACAGTTACAGTGGCTGAACTGATCTCATTTCTCTAAGCAGAGATCATCAAGTCATATTAAGACAGTTTGTGAAGCTTCATATACATATCTGTACATGTATATGTTTAGAGGCTTTCAGGCCAGCTAGATTCTAATTTTCCATGCCTTAAAAAACAAACCAAGAACATTTTCTAAAGTAATTAAAAGGGTTCCCCGCCAGTCATGACCAACTCTAGGGTATGGTGCTTCTCTTTGTTTCAAAACCAAAGAGTCATTGTTATCCAAAGATGCTTCTGTGGTCATGTGGCCAGCATGACTATATGTTGAGGTACAGGGAATGCTGTTAACTTTCCACCATAATGAACTGCTTTTAAAAGTTTCCCATTCATTAAACTTTTTCCAAAATAAAACTCTGTCTGTAAATGATCTGTTAACCACCTTGGAGGTGTGATATCATTCCACAAAATAAGAGGCAATTTTATGATGTCTGTGGCTTCAAACATTTATCATTTTAGAATATTCTTTTGTTCTTCTGGAAAAAAAAAAGAGAAATATGCTTTCCTTACAAGTGCAGCAATTTTAGCCTTCATATTCTACAAAGATTTGCCTCTAGAAAAATGAGAAAGTTTGCCTATCCCTTTTTTTTTAAATATGTGGTTGCATTTCCTGGATTAATGCGTTTGTCCTTTAACCTGTTCTTAATTTCAGTATTTAGTGCTGTTGTTTGTTGTAATAATAATGATCTATTAAATTTGTATGCCATCCACTTCTCAACAACTTGGCATTAAACAGAACAAAACAGATTCAATATTCTTATGTTCCTATGAGAGTGAAAGTACCCTTCAGATCTGTTTTAGAACAATGAGCTGGGGTACCATTACATTAAAATATAATGTTTTTCATTCTGGTTTACTGTGTATACACATAGCCATTGTAGTTTCATGTCCATGATCTACGGTTTTGCATAATGAACCCAACCATGGCTTTGTGTTGAATTTGTTTGTGTATCTTCAACTCAGTCTGGATTCCTGGAGATATCCTGGACTTGTCCTTGCAATTTTCTTGGCAAGATTTTCAGAAGTGGTTTTCTACTGCCTCCTTCCTTTGGCTGAGAGAGAGCCAAAGGTTGCCCAGCTGGCTTTGTCCCTAAGATGGCATTAGAATTCAAAATCTCTGGCCTAGTATTTTAACCACTATATAAAGTTGGCTCTCAACAGTAACTTAGTTAAGAATATATACTTAAGCAGTGTAGAAAAAGTATGAGTCTGTGCTCTATTGTAATATGTGATTTTATTTTAGTGGTGGGATTATATAATCATTACTCAGCCTTGGTATGTTTGCATAAAGAGAATTGATAGTAACTGAAAAAGCAATTGTGTAAGCTAGAAATATTAGACATGCTTTAATGATGTGAGGAGAGATGCTTTCAAGATAGTCAAAAACTTATCTGAAGGATTTATTCCAATTCTAAAAACGGTCAACTTTGCTTAACTTTTCAAAATCAGCTAAGGTCAGCCTTGTGTCACCATCTGGCGGTATTTTTTAAAAAGTTCTGGTTATTGCTACAACCTTAATTTCAAAATAAGTATTTTGAGATACTAAGGTTACAATACTTTTGTTGTTCAGTCACTCAGTCATGTCTGACTCTTTGCAACCCCATGCAAAGACTGCAGCAGGCCAGGTCTCCCTGTCCTGCACTACCTCTAAGAGTCCAGCCAAATCCATGCCCATCGTGTCTACAATGCTATCTAACCATCTCATCTTCTGCCATTCTCTTCTCCTTTTGCCTTCAGTCTTTCCCAGCATTTTTTCCAGTGAGTCCTTTCTTCGCATTAGGTGGCCAAAGTATTTCCGTTTCAGCTTCAGTATCTGTCCTTCCAATGAATAATCTGGGTTGATCTCCTTTAGGATTGACTGGGTTGATCTCCTTGTAGTCCAAGGGACTCTCAAGAGACTTCTCCAGAACCAAAATTTGAAGGCATAAATTATTCAGCGCTCAGCCTTCTTTATGGTCCAATTCTCACAGCCATACATTACTACTGAAAAAAAAAAAAAGCTTTGCCTATAGAGACCTTTGTTGGCAAGGTGATGTTTCTGCCTTTTAATATGGTCTCTAAGTTTGCCAAAGCTTTCCTGTCAAGGAATAAGCATCTTTAAATTTCATAGCTTAGAGTCATCATCAGCAGTGATTTTGGAGTCCAAGAAGGTAAAATCTGTCACTGTTTCCATTTCTTCCCCTTCTGTTTGCCAGGAAGTGATGGGACCAATTGCCATAATCTTTGTTGTTCAGTTGCGCAGTCGTGTCCGACTCTTCGCGACCCCATGGACTGCATTACGCCAGGCCTCCCTGTCTTGC
>JANHZU010004110.1:64070-79407 GCA_032468055.1 Acrochordus granulatus | reverse complement strand
CTCTGGCAGAGCTCTCATCTTCATTAGAGCACACAAGCCCCCCAACCACAGCAAGGTGGTGCCTCACTGGGGGGATGTACTATATATACATACATAAATATGTATATACATACACATATATAGGCACCCAGTCTCTCTCTGTCTGTGTCTTTCCAGAGTGTACCAAAAGTTGGGTTCCATAGATCAATCACAATATGTTTTACTGTTATTATATAAAATATAAATATATTAAGTGTTACTATACTTTATTATAAGTAATAATCAAAAGTCAGATAACAAATGAGTAAGTATTTAGAAGAAAATGAAAACAAATTTAAACCATGAATGTACATTAATGCATACAATATCTTTTCTATGGGGATCTCATATTTGATTCACCCTGAATATTGTCAAGTGATAACCAATGATGAAAATATTGCAATATAATTAAACCATCTTATATTTTTCCTCTTAGTGCCTGCTTCATTAAATTAACCTATATGTTTTCTGTCCTTCAGAAGAAAAATCACCTCTGCCACCGGTATCAGAAGCAGTGAATACTTACCTGGTCACCCCTTGTAATAAAATCATGAAAATACTTTGCAAAGTCATAACAGAGCGTATATCAACATCGGAGGTCTACAATTTTTTAAATGGATTCCAATTAAACAATGGATACCTAGAGAATAAAAATTTTTATACATGGAAAGGTACATGATCAATGCTAAGAAAATTAGCATCAATTTGTTTATGAAAATGATAGCCGACTTGATTTGAAAATGCAAATTTCATGATAAAATATAGTTAGTATGATGTCTAAAACTGCACACATCCCTCCCTTGAAAATGGTTATTGTCAAATAAACCATGTGGCTCAATTCCCAAAACCAAACTAATCACATTCAGATTCACACAATATGTGAACTTAGCCACTGAAACCTAGCACTTGTAGTCAGAAATAGCAAAAAGTCTCATGAGTTCACAATTTGTTTCGATGCATTACTGGAACATGTTTTGGATAATTCTAATTCTACAATATTTTAAATGAACAATCAAACAATATTACTAAGGGTATTTGCAAGAACTGAGGAATAAGAGTTGGAATATCACATACCAATGGGTAAGATTTTTAAGGAGTTTTAAATATAGTTCTAGACTGAGACTAATTTAACAAAATATTCTTTTTCACAGTTAATGGATACAACAGGGATGTTTTTAAAAATTGGCTGCTAACTTCATTATGGTGAAAAAGCAGATAGTCCTTGACTAATAACCGTTCACTTAGGGACCTTATAACGGATCCTTGCACTTGTTAGAAGAATTTTTCTCGTTTGTTTCCAAGCCAGGATGAGCAAATAGTAAGGAGGCAGAAACAATCTCTTGAAGTAGAAAGAGTTTATTCGAAAATCTGGGTGACGGAGCAATCAGCAATCAGAAGGGGGGCATGTTTTGGGGGCCATGTTGGGGTCCTTGTAGGGTTTTGGTTTCTCTGTGGGTATGCTGCTTCCCGATCTTGTGCTTGTGGAGACACCTATCTCTATGGCATGTAATTGCGTGCATCCTGGCTAGGTGTGAATTCTCTGGGAGCGTGTGACGAACAAAGCCTAATTAATTACTTGAGCATTCATGGTGGTGAGGTACTCCTTTTGGAAGGGCAACCTCCTACTTTAAGTGTGAGCCAGGTTTTGTGCATTTAGTTAGTTTCCATTTCCCCCCGAGAGCTGCTTTACCTTTCTGCCTTGTATCAATGAGGTCGCTGCCTGTCAGCTGTCTTAGAGGCTTGAGAGCAAAGTATGCCAACGACTCTCTTGTTTTTCGGAGAGGTTTTTCATGGCCCCTGGGTACAAACGTCTTCCTGTTTGTGGGGTGGAAAATGACAGGGGCTGGCTGTTCTTCCTCACTTTATCTAAGGTAATTTCAGGGAAGAGGGGGGTCTGCTTGATAGACTTGGGGGTTCTCTTCTTTGTTTACTATCAACTCTTCTGATCAGCCCATCCGGTGTGGGGCAATAGCCTTTGTCTCCTTGAACAAAGGGCTGTTTGCAAATACGGAGGGGAGATCCAAGGGATGCTTTCCTTTGGTTTCAGTGCAGCTGATTTCTCAGAGGGGTTAGGGAGCCCTCCTCTCCGCAGTTTTCAGGAGTGACAAGAGCACTTCTTCTTCTGACACACTTATGACCATCACAGCATACCCATAGTCAATCAAAATTTGGGCACTTGGCAACTAGCACTTATTGATGATGGTTGCAGAGTCCTGGGGTCTCGTGATTGCCATTTACAACCTTCCCAGGGGGCTTCTGACAAGCAAAGTCAATGGGAGAAGCCAGATTCGCTTAATAACTGTATGATTCACTTAATAACTGCAGTGATTTGCTTGACAACCATGGCAAAAAAGGTTGTACAATCAAGTGTGATTCACTTAATAGCTGCCTTGCTTCACAACAGAAATTCTGGTCCTAGTTGAAATTCTTACTCAATTGATAAAATGAAGATTACCTCTATAATGTGGATGATATTAGCTTGTCTGATATTGCCCATTTTTGTTTAATATCCATATATTTATTAATATGGTATTACAAAGATCACTATGGTTTAAATATGCTAATGTTCTTCTGAATTATATACCCCAAACTTGGAATTTATCTCATCAAATGAAGAATTATGGTTTTATCAAGCATGGTCAAAGCTGGTGCTATTGTAGACTTACAATTTTGGATTCCCGAGATTTACTCACTTTATGTGTTGGTAATCTCTCAATGTTATGAAAATACTGGTCAATATCATTCCATGTAGTCAGGGTTTAAAGATCAGTTCAAAATTAGGGTGAATGAAACATGTGTTTTGTTGTTTTCTTTATTTTCTGTTTCTATTTCTGCTTCCTCCTTCCCCTTTTTTTCCTCTCTTCTTTTTCTTTCTGTTTTCTTTTTTCATTCATAAAAGCAAATATAGGGATAGAGAACGATTTACTTCCTTGTTTCATGCTGGTTAGATGCTCCTCAGCTGCTGCCTCAATCTTGCTTCCGTCTGGCAATTTTCAGTGCTATCTAACAGTACTTTCAAAAGAACATGTAGTCACAGAAAGACAGGTTTCTCCTGCATCAGATATAAATGAATAATAATCCTGAGTTGTTTCAAACGACATGCCGCACTTCACGAGCCGTGGTGTATGAATGTGGAGATGAGTAGTGAGCCTACACATTCTTCTTTTATTTGCCTCCTTTCACATACTTCTTGGATAGATTTTACTTAATTTAAACAAGAATTACTCTTAAGGGTCCAGAAAATTAGAAGTCCAGTGGCACCTTTTCTGACTAACATTGTACAAAGCCTTTAAATACAATTTGATAGTTGGAAAAAATGCCATCAGACTCCTGATTTTTTTTGACACCATAGACTAAGACAGCTCTCCTCCTACAGTATCATAAAGACCTAAGAGTAATTCCTAGTTTATAAAGTTTCCTAAGTTGTAAAACGAAGAATCTTTTACCTGTATTTGCCTAAAGTATTCATATTGTATTATGATACCTGACAGACAAGCCAACAAAGGATTGGTTTTTAGAATGCAAGATACAGATATGGATGTGGAACTGCAGATGTATATGGTGAACATCTTGTTTTTTATTTATTAAATTTATCTGCTGTCCATCTCACTATGAATGCATAAACATGCACACACTTCTATTTGTGTCCTTTAGAAAATTAGAAGAAGCTTAATTAAATAAAGAGGCAACAAACTACTTTTTGAGGCCATGAACTGCTAATGAAAATGCTTGTCTTTCAGACAGTGTACTGGACACTTTTCCTAACCAACTGATGACTCCATTGGAAGACATGTGCCTTGTAGATACAGCTACCTATATAGATACCAGCTATGCACCACTTATGAGGCCAAAGAGAAAAGTGGATGTCATTATACATTTGAATTATACTTCAGGATCACAAACCTTAGTGAGATGGTTTACAATTATATGTTGTTTTTGTGTAATTGGTTTTTGTGTCTTACATTTACAGAACTCTCCAGAAAAGAATTATAAGAGCTTATGTGCTTGTCTGTATGTGTGATTTTTGTTCCTTGGTATGCTAGCATTAAATGGGCCTGCAGCTTAAAAGGATGGTGTTATTCCCTCTGGGCACAAACATACACAACCATCATATATGCAGGAATTTAAACACTTATCTGACAAGAAGAAAGCTCTCTTTAAAGGTCTTGGAGATTATTTATGGAGGTCACAAAAGGATTTGCTCTTCCCTTCATATCTGTATCTTCCCTCCCAAATCTGTCTGCCCAAAGACTTTGGTAAAGTGATTAACATTCCAGAGCTGAAAATAGCAGGGGCATTCACTGTTGATGTCAATAACAAAGTGCTAATTCCGGTGTAGTCCAAGTTCCAAATGTACATGTTCTGATCGATGGAGATGTTTAAGTGAGTGAAATAGGAGGCATTGTCAAATCCTGTGAAAAAATCAAAGTATCTTGACAGGCTATTATGGCCTGAAGGCATTGCATGGAGTCCACAAAGTTGTGAAATTAGAGGAAGTTTTCCAGTGCCACCCTACACTTAAGTATAGCCTTAAATGCAAGAAATTCTGAGCCTCCATCTAAGCACAGCCACTACTGATCAGCTCTGATTAAAAAGAATCAGGTTATTCAGGAACAATAATCTACTTCTGGGTAGACATCCTGTCTAAGCATCCCAAGCAAAGAAACACTCTTCCACTTCTGCCCTCTGGCTTACTAGAGGGGCTGGTGAAATTCCCCTGTGCAAGACGTAATGTATGAAAAGCACTTTGAACATTTCAAGGGCATAATTAAGAATCCAGTCTGAATCCAGATACAGACTGTTTTCACAGAAGATCCTCACAGTCTGTAATGGTATGTGGGAATGACCTTGGCAGATAGAGCAACAAGATTCAACCAGAAAACAGACAGATAAAAGGCAGCTTAGCTTGCAGAAGGAATGTGGGCAGGGCAAAAGGTTCAGAAGAGACTCTCCCTAGTTTTGAGCAGTAAATAAGACAGAGGGAGAGAAGTATTTTCACACTTACAAGATTCTGTTAATGTTGCCTTACATTCTAAAATGGAATTAAAAGGTAAAGGTTTCCGGCAGTCATGACTGACTCTAGGTGCAGTGCTCATCTCTGTTTCCAAACTGAAGAGCCAGCATTCCTCTGAAGATATTTCTGTGGTCATGTGGCCAGCATGACTACATGACACTATTACCTAGCATGACACTATTACCTTTCCCACTGAAGTAGGCTGTATCTACTTATCTACTTGCATTTGCATGCTTTCAAACTGCTAGGTTGGCAGCAGCTGAGGCAAACAACAGGAGCTCACCTTGTTGCATGGCAGCACCAGCACAACTTGGGCTGCCGACCTTCCAGCTGACAAGCCAAGCATCTCAACCACTTGTGCCACCATGCCTCGTTCAAAGTAGAATTAGTTGGTCATATTACTACTTGGTAAGGCTGACATCAGTCTTACAAGTCTGAAAATACTTCTTTTCCCTATCCCCTTTACAGCCCCAAAACTAGGAGAGTCTGTTCTTAGCTTCTTGCTCTGCCCACAGTCCTGACATGGGCTAAGCTGCTTTTTATCTGACTATTCCCTCGGTTGCATCTTGTTGCCCTATCTCCTAAGGTCATTCCCACATACTATTATAAAGGCTTAGTGCAAACACTAAATGTTTATTTATCCAAATACATTCTTTGGGCATAGATAAGTTAAATTGTGTGCCAAGAAAAGTTATCCTTGACTAATAGATCCATATAAAGCCTTCCCTTTGCTAACCTAGGTCGAACTGAAGTAAAAGAGAAAGAAATAAGCTATATTAATCTAGAAAAAATCTGGCTGCTATTAATACTACTTATTCTTATTATTCCTATTATTTGCTTTATCTTGTGAAAATCTAGCCTTTAGATGAAGCCTCCAGATACTTTAGAAAACAAGGGATCCATTTCCCCAAAATAGATCTGAGCAGAGAAAAGAATCTGAAGGAGTGCTGTGTCTTTGAAGATCCTACAGATCCCAAAGCACCGATTGTGGTTTTTTCCCCACTAATAAATGACACCTTCCAGAAATACAAAGCACCAGGTAAGTTCTTTGTTTCCTTACCAGTATCAACATTTTTTTTCCATCAGTGAATGCTCATCATTTAGTGGATTAAGCCCATTATCACACTTGTGTTATTGTCTTTGTATATTCTCATCACTTGTGCTATTATAAATCAGTAAATTTGGAAGGGTACACAAGCCTGTCATCATTACTCATAATTCTTATGCTAATTATTCTTCATTTTTTAAGTTTAAATAACTCTGTTTTTTAAAAAAAAATCTTAGTTGGACAACCTTGGAATAGGAAAGAAGATATTGTTTAAATTATATTAAGTCAGAGGTATATAGCCTAAGGTTCACTTATTATATATAATATAATAAGTATTATATGCAGGGTATCATATAGTCAGGGACACATATTGACCTCCATCCCTGAGTTTGATCCAAAAGAGCTTTAGAAAAGTTGTCCCCAATTGCATTGCTTAATATGACGATGATGGGAAATTGTTAAAGACTTTGGGAAATATTAAGTTAATTTAATTTTAGGATTTGTCCCATATATCTCGTGGCCTTATCTACTGAGTGCAATCCACAGCACAACATTCAAAGACAGCCCCATCTCACAAAGGTGAACTTTCTTATGTTAAATAGATATTATTTATATACCTATTCAACATATCATGCATTTGAAGTGCATGTCTTTCCTTCATCTCCAGTATCCATTGTATCGTCTTTTAGAGTCTTCAGCCTTTGGATCATTAGAGTGTTCTCCATCCCAAAACAAACAGGAAGTTAGAAAGGAAATGCAAAAAAAAAAAGCCAGGAATAAATTTAAGGAAATATATACTTCATAGGTTGACAGGTGAAGGGCTGCAGGCTCCCTTCTCAGCAAACTGAGGCCTCAACATCCCTTTGATTCTGTTCTAATTGATGGATAGTGAAGGCAATGTTAACCTACTCCAGAGAAATGTAGGGGATCACCATGACTCTTTAATGTCACAAGGAAAACAAGGCAGAATGGAAAAGTATCAGAACATTTTCTCCCACATTATGTTCTGGCTAGTGTAAGATTACCTTTTTTCTGTCACCAAGCCTTTAGTACCCCAGATCTGTCTGTAGAATCTTTAAGAACACTTTTCCACACATGTACAGATTTATGTTTTCACATCCTAATTAACTTAAAAGAGTTACTTTTGAATAGATATTAATCATATTACACTGTATGAAAGGAAAGTCATTCAAGTCTTTGTAGTAGAATATTTGCTTCACTCAATTTTCTCAATTTATTAAAATCAAAGAAATAGAAAACATTATAGAAATTAAGATAATATGAAGTATGCCAGTTTTGATTGGGGAACTGTCTAAGATTCAATGTTTATTTTTCTGCTTTCTTAACCAAAGCAGAACATCAGTGTAATAAAAATGTAATAGTGTAAAATTGCTACATGAGCCAATGAGAGGAAAAACTTATGGCCCCTGAGATATTTCCAAACTACAACTTCCAGCAAATCAGCTACAACTTCTGTTGGAATTTTTGAGCATGTATGTTTTATGATTTGCTTGTTTTACTAGTCAAGTATGGCTAATAGTGAAGGATGGTAGAAGTTGTAATTCAGAAAGCCACAGATTCTCCATCCCTGATGTAATCCAATAGCTGAAGATTTTGGAACAAAAATACACCAGATCAACTCTTATGATAGACAATTACAAAATGGTATTGATTTGCTTTATAATAGGAATGACAGCACAAATAAATATTGTTCTGTGTATTTTAACGAAATAATATATTTAATGTAAATGGTGTTTTACAGGTATAAAACGTAATCCAGCTGAACTGCAGCAGGGTGAAGTTGATGTGACGAGTTGATGTGCCCCTTTTCTCCATATGAAATACAAAATTTAGAATACACTGAAAGGATTTTGATAAGTTAATCGATCTATCTAGTTATAACATTCAGAATAACAAACACTCAATCCTCCAAGCATTACAGAGAGCAATAGAGAGAAAAAAGCATCAGAAGAAATAGATATCTTTTCAAATAAGACTGGAAGACTGCTGAACCAGCTGTTTCAATTTCTACAGATTAGTTTATCATCAACGACTGTGTCAATTGCAGTACAATAAGATCATAACACATTTTGACAATGAGGTTATATTAGGAGATATTGGAAGCAGTCTGATCTGTATAGAAACTATAGAAAGTTTTCTTAGGAATATTCATTGAACAGTCATTTCTTAATCCTTCAGACATCAAATAAAAAGTGCCTTAAGTGATATGATTCACAATTGTAATCTTTGCTTCTTTCATGTATATGTTAGACCTTTATTATTCTTGATATTATTTGGATTGTTATTGCTGTGACTGCAAGTTATTTGGATTGTTATTGCTGTAATTACAGGTTATTATATTTCTAATTTATTATATAACAGATATAATAAGTATATAATGTATTTCTAATAGGCAAAATTCTCTGAGCAGTTTCATATTTTAAAAAATCTCTGAAAAAATAAAAACAATATACTTGCATTGCTCTTTTTTCTTGTTCTGAATAAATAAATTAAACAGGAAATATGTTGCAACTGGAAATTACATTTTAAGAAGGAAATGGGTTCTTGGGCCTTCGAAGAGAATGGTCTCATCTAAGGGACATGAGAAAAGTAAGTTGGGGCCTTAATATACCTACTTAACTTCATTTCAGTGTTAAAAGAAAGCTTAAAAACTTGCATGTCAAGAGGAGTAAGAATTTTCAATTCTTGACAAAGAAGAAGAAGAAAAGCAACCTTATTTAATCTGAAATATTGGAATGGATAATTAAGATATTGTCAAATTCAGGGTAGAAAAGCATCATTCTGGAAATGTTAAATAAATTTAAATTGTGAGAATTACATAAGAGATGCAGGGTGAAATCCTGTAGTGGGCTGGGGTTGATTTTGGGGTGTTTTTATTCCCTTTTATGAAAAATATTTTTTGTTAACATTGCTCTCTAGCGATATTAGCTTACTCCCAAACTCACTTTGATCAAGTATGCTAAGCCAACACATTTCCAAGGACAAGAGCATTTTCACATACTATATTTGTTCAAGGGGGGAGGACACAGCAAGAAGCCATATCATTCGTGATAATTAAAACTGATTAGCTTTTAAGGGGCAAAGTAGCTATTTGGTTTCTGTTTTTTCCCCCCTTTTAAAAATGCCAACCACTATATTCTTGACTGAAAGTAGGGTGAAGAATTTTGAAGTGCTAGGTTTGTGCAGCCCAGGTAATTTCACAGGAAATTGCTTTAATAAGCAGTCTATAATTTTAAAATATATCATGTACAGTCACTTTATTTTAATGTATTTATTAATTTCTGTTATGATCTGTTGAGAACGAGGGCTTTAGTTACTGTGACTAAATACATTTCATTTTTTACAAAGTTTTTGTTTTAAAAATACTTCTGGTTAAAATGGGAAATGCTGTAAGCAGTAATTAATTTATATGTTTTGAATCTTGCCTAGTATCTCTAATTTCTCCCTTTAATAAATTGTTTTCATGTGGGTGCAGCCATTTCAGTCTTTTCGCAATTTAATCCAGTGTTGCAATGTGAAGTTTGAGTCTTACATATGATACCAAAGAAAATAGGAAAGAAGGACTAACTTTCATTGTTTGTGAGTGCAAATATTGTAATCCTGTTAAAAACAAAGTTTTATCAGATCCAACACTCTTTTTGCAGAATGGTCATCCAAAAACTTCTAGAAAACTTCTACAGGGCTGGAGGAAAACTGTTATTTCTCAGTATCTGCTATTCATAGGCACTGTGCTTCTAATTTGGGAGACAGAACAATGGCTGTAGTTCCTGATACATTTTTTCCATGTTTTCTTTGAGGCCATTAATATAACTAGTAGTATCTATTGGGAAGCTTCAAAACAGGCAAGATTTTAGGTACCTGTACATGTGTGTAACATTGTCAAAAGTAGAAAATGGTGGAGTTTGGATTGCAATCCTGTTTTCACCATCTTGCCTATTTTGACCACCATAATATTATGACTATTTTATTTTTTCAGAAATACACATTTTGCCCACACCAAGAAACAATTTATTCCATGGCTTTCCATAGATGCTGTGAAGAAGCATTTAACATTACCCATATTAACAAACGTTTTTTTCATCTGGCGATAAGAAAAAGTTTTGTCACAAAACAGATTATTGGCTTTAAGGTACTCTTTGTCCTGCAAACCACTGCGTTTCTCCTTTTCATCTCATGGCTTCCCGCTTTTGCATGTGACCAAACGGGATCCAGGCAAGATAAGCTAAATTGGCAGGTTTGCTTAAAGGTGGGTTATCTTTTCATAATGTATCTTCCACGCAGTTGATTTCATTATCACAGATCAGTTGCTAGATGACTTCAATAGTATAATTGCTATCATTTATTTAGTTACTAAATTTAATTATTTTGTTTGAAAGCTGGAGTAGTCTTTTCATACCAAAGTTCTATAATGCATATTATATGATTCAAATAGAATGAATACATAACATTAAAATCAAGGTAGCACATAAATGTTTTACTCTATGTAAATGTAACACTAATCTGAAAGATTATTATCTAATAGGAGGTTCACATAGTCAACAAGTTAGTCAACAATTTTATTTTGCCATTATTCATTAATAATAATGTTCTTAATGTTATCTAGCTAAGCTTTAATTTCCACTTTCATGTGCTAATGAGGAAGCTTATGAAAGAATGTACTCCCAGGCAAGTAGCTTGCATTTCGTGACATGGCTTGGAAGCAACCCAAATTTCTTTCAAATGAGATTTAGTACGGAAATGATTTCTCTCAAATAATATTTGACAGGCATAAAGCATTTTGTGCTATAAGCGTCTCTTCAATCACAGAGGCACATAGGTCATGGAGTGAGGTTCGAACGCAAAGGAGAGAAGAACTAAGCACACCTAAGCAAGTTGGCAGTTATTAAGAACTTTGATTTCCACAACTCTTATGACAAAAGTATAAATGCAAGAAGTAGTGGGATTTATTCATTTAATAAGGATTCTTTCAAAATGCGTACATGTGTTTCTCCATAACACGGAAAAGAAGAAAAAAACAGACTGGGAATTATCTTTCACAACCTCATTCCTCAAGGCAACAAGCTATCATTTAGCAGGTTTTCCATTCTACTGAAGTAGGAGAAAATGGGCTGGGATCTTTATTTCCTTTCTGCAATCCAAATGGGCGGGCCTAATGTTTAGTTTTAAGGGACTGTACCTTCTTAGTGACTGCTGCCAATATAGCAACTGTAAGAATGTTTCAGGAGCAAAAGCCAATTGAGCTGACTTTTGAAGCAATACCCGCCTTGAATGAGACCATAGCAGGACCACAGTGTCAGGTAAGGAATCCTTTTTTCTGGAAAAGCACAATCTATGTTTTTATTATTTATTCGTGCTGAGGTTTAGGATTATTCCCAAAAGAAAAAGAGTGGAATAGATGTTAGAAAATAAATGTGTAGAAACAGTGGGCTTCAGAAGGGCTAAGTACAGTAAATACTTTCCCCCCTTAATAACTAAACTGACAAAGGACTTTTTTTCCCTTTTACTTATTCTCCATTGTATACCTGTATAAGCATCTGCAGTTAGCCCTGGGATGCTAACTATGTTTTTCATACAAATGAAAAACAGAGACAGCCAGTATAGTCATAGCAACAGGTTTGTAGGAAAATGGTTGCAAATCAGGTCATCAATTTGGGGAACCCAGAAATCAGGCAAGAAACCCTGATGGAACTTCGCCTGGTCCCATTACTTGGAGGCTCTGCTCACACAGCAGACGGATGCTGTCTGCTGCTGTCTCTGAATTCATCCCTGTATGACTAAATGAGCCCCAGCGAAATGGGGAGCGGTCAGCTTCGAAGGCAATTCAGTGACCACAGATGTGGCTGAGAAACGTGTTGTTTCGTTTTCAATTCTTCCCTCGTGTAAAAAGTTTTCTCAGACCTGATCAAGGTTGGTATTGCTATGGACAGAAACGGGGGGGGGGACCCAGTGTCACCAAAATCCTCTTTTCACCACCAGGAGCCCAGTCCAGCTGCAGAGAGACAGTAAAAAATTCAGAGAAGCCCTGATGTTGCAAGCTTGTTCTACATATATACCTTTAGCTGGAAGAGAGGGTTACGCATCCCTCGCACAACACGGAATTGTTTGGAGTTTAACTAATTTTCTCAGAGTTGATTGGATATAACTTTTCACGTGACATACAAACCTGGCCCACGAACTACTTAAGCAAATCAACTCTGAATGTTGCTGGACTTCAATTCCCACCACTCTTTGTTGTTGTGTGATTAGATGAAGCTAGAATTCAGCACCATTTTATTGCACATTCCTGACCTAAGTGGCAATTTTACACAAACATCTAAAAATAGGCTGCACTGAAAGCAATTGGATTTAACCATCGCTTTTAATTTTTAAAGATCACATTTTACGAAAAGCAGGATAACTTCTATATTTCTTGTCTTTGTCTTATGATTTAACTTTCTCATTGAAGTGATACTTTTCTATTTTTTCAAGTGCTGGCTTGTAATTCTTATACCCAAGTATTTTATCATCAAATATCTTTTCAAAAGTGTCTGTTTCTAATCACAATGATGCCAAAATGTGCGTAACAATGCAAGTTCTACCCTTGCATATTTGTTTTGCAAGGTTGCATACAGATAGATAAAAAGCAAAATTTGCATAGCAGCACACACTTCATCACATACCTACCCCCAGATATCATATTTCAGGATTTTAATATTTGTTAAAACATTTCATATTTGATATATTATGTACTATATTAAAAATAATGACTTACATGTTTGTGTGTTTATGTGAGATTGTGCTATTTAACATAGTCATATGTATAAATTATTTTTTCCTTCCAGGACTATTCTATAAATGCATATCCTGTAGCAAGCACAGAACCTGAACCTGGGCTCCAAGACAATGAAATGCACTGTCATTCTCAATGCAAGGTATTATGAACACATAATATGAAGAAAATAGTGAATTAAATAATCATAAAAAAGAATGAAAATTAATTAAAGAATTAGTTGAGCAGGCTTGTTGTGATAACTGTATCTTCAACAGTTGTAATGAAATAAATACACTTTATTTAATCCTTACATTGCTGTAAGCTCAAGGTGTTAATCACTGCTACAATTTTGCCACTTCTTTAGCATATTATATCACAGCTCATATGCTATAGTGGGTGTTACACCTCAATGGCTGGGTTGACACTGTACTAAACCAGTTGTGGTTCAATCAAAAACTAACCCAGCAACATATCTTTACAATATCTGATGAAGAACTTGAAAAGTAGGTGCATTAAATTATATATTTACTCTATTTACAGATTCCATAAGCCAGCTGTACATAGTTGAAGTGATATTTGGATGTGAAGGTAACTAGTATCAGCCAATGAAACAGCCTGGCACTCAATTCTGCTTCCCTGTTCTTCAGCTGAATTGTGGAGATGTGCCATGGCATTATAGCCAGGGGAGAGGAGAATCAGAATTCTGCAGTCATGCAACTGCTGACCTCCTCAGACTTTGATTCATTTGGGGCAGGGTGCCAATGTCAAGGGCTCGTGCCCTTTATTCTTGGCCAAACAACACCTATACCTTTGTGAGAGGCTACCCTTGTCATCCACTGCCTCCAGTCTTGGACAAAATCTTGGTGCGGTGAATAACAAAAACATAAAAAATATTTTCCCCTCAGCCTGAAAGAGAAATGGCTGGACTCTTTTCTGCAATAGGTAAATATTAGGAATGGGCAATACAGAGTTCGACTCTTCGCTGCTGTTTTGTGTCTTCCATAGAACCGGCCTACCTGCCCCACTCCTTGAGGATTGTGTGATTGCGATTTGGCAGAAAAATCACAATATTCAGCTATGGAACTTCAGGCTTAAAGCAGAAGTCTTAGGTCCGTGGGAAGCTTGATGCATATATTTTGTGCATATGTATCTTGTTACATGCATTTTGTCGAAAAACAATGATACACAGCTACTTGCTCCCCATACCATTAGGGAAGGTACAAAATTTCTGCCCTTGCCATTCCAGTGATATTACTACTTTAATCTCCCAGCTTTTATGGGCCTGGGAAATGGGGAAAAAAGACTAAAAATAAAGTACAGTCCTAAAAGGAAATTTAGGAGCTCCTCATCCTTATGGGTAATTATTAAGCTGTACCAGACTGTAAATGATTAAGGACAGAATATAACACCAATAATGCACAATTTCAGATAAGGAAAATGTGATAAAATTAGATCTCATAGATTGAGATTTTTAAAGTATTAAAATAAATAATATTAATGAGATGTTCAAATACAAATCAGTAGGAAAATGCAAAATAAATATTTCTATCTTCCGTTCTTCATAAAAGTTACTGTTAAGAAATAGGAGGCAATACAAAGAATAACCTAAAGAACATGACAAGACATTGATCAAAATGAACAGGCCTGGGGGCGGCCTTTGCACATATTAGTCCAGTGTGCCAATTTTACCTTTCTTGGAGCAGGAGGCCTAGTTTATGGTTGCCCATGTCTTGGTCCGAATCCTGTTTGGATTACTGCAATGTACCCTAAATAGGTCTGCCTTGAAGACTATCTGAAAACTTCAACTGATCCAGCAGCAAGCACAGTAATGGGGACAATTATGTTTGCCCATGAAATACCTCTGTTGCACAAGTTGCACTGCCTTCCAGTTTCTTTCTCGGTGCAATTCAAAGTGCTTATCATCACCTTTAAAGCTTTACTTGGTTGATTAAAAAATTAATAATTTCTTCTTATTAAGACAATAGAAGGAACCAAGCAAGAAATAGATACCACAGGTTTTCATTTTGAAGCATAATGCAACTGAAATTTGCCTAACAATCTCCACAACTTATAATGCTCCCTAAATGTCTATCTCTTCTAAGTGGGTGAAGAAAAATCCCAATGAACTTTTCAAAAAAAAAAAATGCCTTGTGGGCTCACTGTATTTTAACTTATTGGATACAAGCTTTTTTTCCTCATAGTTAACACTCTTTGTTTCAGTAATTTAATCCTTTTAGAGGCAAAAAATAATGATGGATAGGGAAGTTGGAAGTATATGCCTAATGCCTATTGAATAAAGCTAAAAAGGAGGAGATCAAACCAGTCAATCCTACAGCAAATCAAACCTGATTGCTCATTGAATATTGAGATATTGAAGCTGAAGCTCAAGTACTTTGGCCACATAATGAGCAGGGAGGACTCATTAGAAAAGGCTGTGATGCTGGGAAGGATTGAAGGGAAGAGGAGAAGGGGACGGCAGAGGATG